>JARJDS010035434.1:0-30318 GCA_030264155.1 Atheta pasadenae | reverse complement strand
TTTGTCAATAATATAGTGTTGATATATTTTCGGGATTCTAGCAAAATTGGTGCATTCTATCAAAAATGTTATTAACAATAATTATTCTACATTTAATTATCTACAACTTTTGTTATAAGCATTTTTTGATATTTTGATTAAAAATATTAGTTTTTTGTGATTTTGTGTTTTAAATCTTGAAAAAACCAACAATCTGTACTCATATTTTCACATATTTATGCAATTTTAACAAAATCGGTGCAATCTATCAAAATATAATCTTAATAAAAATTGTTAAGCATTTAATAACAAATAACTTTTATTAGAAACATTTTTTTCTATTTTAATTAGAAATATCACTTTTTTGTATTTAAACATAAAAATCACAATATTTTAATTTCCATTTTTTTGTTGTAAATTGATATCTTTTTACGCAACATCAAAAAAAATTATCGTTTAGCTTCAGATGATTATAAACACTCTCAAATTACAGAAATCAAACTAACCTTTTAAGCGGTGCTCAAACTCTTGAAACTTTGTGAAAAGTTAATCCAACACGCACGCCAGTCACGATGCCATCATCAAAGCATTCAATTTGAACGAAAAGTAAAGTTAATAAAAAACTATAAGTAAATATAAATAAATAAACCTATTGGCAAAGCTCGCTCCTGCGTCCACTGCACTCGTCTCTTCGGACTCTTCAGAGCAAGCGTGAGCGCACACATCGAATATTGGGTGTTTATGACATAATAAAAGTAAATGTGCGCACATAAAGATGCATCCCGACCAGGCAGCTAAATAACGGCGCAAAACATTTCGAAGATTGTGCTTGAAAGCTCACTTTTAATAAACCCGATTGAATTAAATAATAAATTAACAAGTGAAAAGTTTGAAGCACAAACATTTCTATTGGTCTGCGAACGTTACTTATGCGCCATCTGGCACTCAAGCAATCAAATTTAATAAATACGTAAAAAAAATTTACTACTCAACATTACTACGTTTATATGATGATAACACGCAAATAAGAATTTATGGATATGAGAATTTAAATCCCAATCAGAATATTTGATCAAATTAAATTTCGGTTAATCGTTTTATTGATTAATTAATTAATAATTTAATTAACAGAATTAAATATTTTAGATTATGTCTAAACGTAAATATTTGTAGCTTTTAAAGTTTTAAAACTTTAAAGATTTAAAGTTTAAGCCTTTGGCGCATGCGCAGTGTGTTTATTGCTTTATAGGAGTGAAACGCGCATGTCGATAATATGAAATTCGCATTCCTCAGAATTCCTCGGATAGACGCATAGATTATTACAGGCAAACTGTAAATTTTCATCAATTGGCCGCGTCGTGCAGAAATAGTATTTAGATCAACGTCGATGGTCGTATACGCGTTGAAAACAGAAAATGAATCAAAAATTACGCCAATATGGCGATGCGTATGCGCAATCGCACATAAAATAGTTTGCGCAATGAGTACACTGAGTACGCGACGACAAACCAATTTAAAAATGCAACACCGCTTCGTTAACCGATAACCAAAGCGAGACAATAAAAATTGGTGAGTGATGAAGACGCATGCGCACTTGAACACACCATACAAAACCAACGTAATTATTTATTAAATCTTACCAATCGATCTTATTCATTATTATTTCGCTGCGTTTAAAAAAAATTAATCGCATAGTTAATAATTTGATTAAAACATAAAATAAGTTCAATAACTTTTGATTTTATTTTTAAATTATTATCGTTTTCAGCTTATCAGTAATATTGATGTGAAATATGAAATAATTATGTCTCAATCAAAAATTATTCATTTGTTTCTTCGAAAATTCACAATATTTGTTATGTAGATCAGGATACAATGACACAATTACATGCGTCGACTATCGCCTATCGACATATTGGCATTCTGATTCCGATTCTCATTCTCTGATTCGTTTGCGCTGTTGAGTCGAGCGCGCCTGCGTACACGACAACGACGCGTAACTATGTGTTTTCGAGGTACACATGTCCGAGTTGTAGGCATAGAAACGAGCGTTGTAACGTTAACCTAATGCACCGTCGAGCTGCACACAACACGCCAACACGTTATAAATTTTCTTTTGCTCTCCTCTATCTGAAGCCGATCGCATTCGCGACCACGGAATACGGTAACACGTTGTGGTACACAACATACTCTTGATCTAGTCACTTTGAATACGACTTGCTTTTTACTTGTACTAGCTACGAGTACATTCAAAATTATTTCAAACTTTCAAAAACGTAAAAAAAATTTTTTTCCATAAAAATTTTTTTTTTTAACTTTTTCTTCAATTTTTATGAAAAAAAATTTTTTAAGGGGTAAAATTTAAGGGTGAAATAATAAAAAACTTACCTAAAATACTATCGTTAAAAAATGTAGTGTTGTAAGGATAACGTTAAAGGTTGTTCCTGCGACGAACCTTTAACGACGCCCCAAATTCGCTCCGCCAATAAACTGCACTAGGCACTTAGAGCTTTTTATTCTTAGCACTTTGCATTAATTATCCAATCAATTTCCAACTTTTAGTCGTGTCTACGTTTCCGTAACTTCCTTTTTTTCATGGGTCACAAACGCGCCATAGTCTCACGAATTACGTAAAAGACGTAAAAGCACAAAGTCACTTTTTGTAAATTAAAAAAAAACTTAAATTAAAACACACAAAACTAATAATTTTAACATTAAATTTTCTATTTTTTTGTATAAATTTTCTGATAGTAAATGGTGGCAGCGCGACGCACAGTGGATGATGTTCGACGGGAGATCAAGCGAGTAACCCAAACGCTGGTGACTTCGATGCGTCGCACAATGTGAAAAATCTCTCTCAGTCCTTTAATTTTTCAAACAAAACTTTATTTTTTATTCGTTTTTTTTTTGATTTTATGGTTTGGTTACCGTAGTTGGCGCTGCACTTGGCGTTTGTTTAAAACTGTTTGCAACTATTTTTTAACTCGTTAACCACCACGATCTCGCACGTAGAACGAACGAGCGTGGAAAGCGCAACAACTCACGATGGCATTCGGGCAGGATGCGATCCGCTGACCTGTCGGTTCCGACTGTGCCGGACGAGTGAGTGTATTCTCCGCTGTTATGCTTCAAGAACCGCGTACACCTGTTCGTGAGGTGGGGATCACGAAAAAGGCACCCCTCTCCTGACAATACCGACAATACGATTTATGTTTTTTGATATTGTAAGAAGACTTTTATTATTCTTTTATTTTATTTTTTTTTGTTTTATTATTTTATAATGGTGCTTTAATTCTGACTACAAGAAGACAAATGACAAATCACACAATTTTTTTGTCATTTGTTTTTAACATTTTTTTTAAAATTTATATTTTAAATTTTTTTTTTACTAAACTACTCAAAAATATTAAATTAATAAAATAATAATTATCACATGTTTAAACATCACAAGTTTAAAAACTGAAAAACTCAAAGAAAGCAACAAGTCTTGAGCGTTGCGACGCGACACTTGTTGCATTACAAAACGCCATACAGGGAAGAAGAACCAACGGAAGTCATGGCGGTTAGACCGTAACGATTAATATCTAATTTGAGGGGTTAAATATTTTTTGGCGGCAAACATTTGTTTCCCAACGTCTTGTATACTTAAAAACAAATATTGAAAATAAACAAAAATATTTTCTCAAAGAAACAAACTTAAAAAGAAAAATGTTCAGTAAAAAATAACAAACATTTGCTTCTAATAAGCTTTTCAACTTATAATTTTTTTTTGATAAACAATTATTTAAAAAAACTATTTTTTATTAGAATATTTCTACTGCTTGTAGGCAACTTGTCTTGAAACAAAGAAAAAATGAATATTAATTGCATTACGTGATAATTAAATAAATAATTTATCTACGTCAATAGGTCAAACGATGAATAATAAAACAAACGAAATAAATGCATCAGCAGAGGCCGCGAAATATAAAAAAAAAACTTAAATAAAAAAAACGTACAACTATTGTCTGTTATACCTAATATAATAATAAATATGTGTTGTATTCCAGAAATTATGCGCATAAACAAGCAACACTAGTCTTCAGACATTTGTTCGCCACAATTGTATCTGCGCCATCATCGCATCGCCACAACATAAAAACACAGTCAGTTCATGCCGTCATCTAATCAACTGAATACAATTCAAGGCCACCACAAAATTTTCCCAGGACACTAATGCTGGAATCATAAGAACAAACAAGTCGGTACAAAATGTGTGTGAGGAATTTTCATTTTCATTCGTTCGGTTATATCATTATTCTTTTAACAATGCAATTGGTGGTTCACAACAATTCATCATTCATCTTCTTGTTTAACGTGTTAGATTTATTCATTTCGTTTAACGCTTCTAAAATGATTTACGTAAAAAATAATAAGATGAAAGTAATTATTGGATGATTTTTAATGTCAAATAAATTTAGACACTAACGCCATCTATTATTCAATAATAATCTTTACAATTTAACATAATTTTTAAATAACTGAACATATTCTTGAATAGTAATTTTTTTTTCTACAATTCATAATTTTATTTTATGATAATTGGATAACAATTATTTTGGCGACTAACGCCATCTGTAATTCAAAAATATTCCTAACTTTAAAATCTAACAAAATTCATAAACAACTTAACAAATCGTGAAATAGTAACTTTTATTTCCACAATTCAGTTTTTTTAATAACAATTAAATGACAGATAAATCATTTTGAACACTAACGCCATCTGTGATTCAAAAATGTCCCTAACCTTAAAATCTAACAAAATTCAACAATTCTTGAAATAGTACATTTTCTTTCCACAATCTAGTTTTTTTAATAATAATAATTTAAATGACAATTATTTTGGACACTAACGCCATCTGTTGTCCAAAAATGTTTTTAACCGTAAAATCTAACCAAATATATAAATAAACAACTTAACGAATCTTGAAATAGTAACTTTTATCTCAGCACAATCCAGTATTTTGTTTTCTAATAATTAAATGACATTTATTTTGGACACTAACGCCATCTGTTATTCAAAAAATGGTACTAACCTTAAAATCTAAGAAAATTTATAAACAACCAAACAAATCCTAAATTAATAACTGATTCCTTTTACAATCCAGTATTTTGCCGCCATAAGTCGTTTGATATCGAATTGAATTAACTCCTCTAATGAGAGGATGTATTCCTCTTCTTGTGTTAGTTAGTGTTTAACCATTCCAACATTACAACATAATTTATTTTACATCTGAAACAAAATTTATGTAACCTGTTTGTACTTAACCTCACAAATAATTATAATTTTAATTTACAACCAACTATCTTTATTTTTTTGTTATTAAAACCTTTAATTTTTAATTTTATGTTCTAGTTTATTACTTTTATTTTATTAATAAAATTAGTTCTCATTGAAGAATTATTTATGCATGCACTCGAATTTGCAGGTGTTCGTAACGATTTTTCCAAGCTAACTATGATCGTCTCAGGTTGCATAAATCGTGAAATTTATAAAATGGCTTATATTCATAATAACGCGTTTTCTTCGCGTTTAACACTCACTTGCTACAAACCTTGCAAGATGTAAGTAACTTCCTTGGCACTTCTTGGCAGGCAATTTCCCTGGGAACATCCACGTGGACACAAAGCATCTACACATGACTATCACCAATCGATTAATTAATTTATTTATTCACTATCACAACCAAGATGACAAATTGATTACAAATAATTTGTTGGTGTAATCATTACGTTATCACACGGTCTATTTATCACAATATATTTAAATGTTTGTTTATTTATTACATAATTATCTAATTTTTTTTTTAAATAGAAAAGTTAGAACACTGAATTAATATTTAGATGTCCAATAAAGAAAAAATAGTTTTTTGTTTTTTTTTCAAGGCATACTTGATGTAAACAAAATGAAAACATCGAACAATCGCAACAAACGCATCGGCGTATGTTTGGAATATTCTGGAAACAAATTTTAGTAACCTGAGTTTTCTTCATTTGTTTTATTCCACGACTTACTTGATGTAAACATCAACCTATCCATATTTTTGTTTTGTTCTAGAACATTTTGGAAGTAAAACTTTCAAGCCAAAGTTTTCTTCATTTGTTTTGCGTCATGACTAACTTGATAGAAACACTACATACCTACAAATAAAACAAAATTTATGAGTTCTATGTTTTTATAACGAAGTCGACGTAGTGTCGCCTAAAATTTATGCTGAATCCTAACCTAACAGTGTATATTTTCATTAAAAAATCAAGTAAGTTGAATTATTTAATAACACTCAGTATATTTAGTTTGTAAATGTCTAATTTGAATTATCTCATAGTGTTGAAGCCAATTCGTAGAATATATTGACTGCTCCATCATAAACAACGCCATTTCGCTCCTATTCACTTGCCGTGCGTGGATTTCGATGTATTTGCACAGTCGCGGGCGCGACCTTTGCACCAACTTCAAGATGGACCATCGACCATCTTCAATGCAAGTCCGCAAGACTGCGAAGTGTGCTCTAAGAACGCTCGGTGAGGTCGGACTCGTTAATCGCGCAAGATCATAGACATAAAAGATTATCGACTCGTAGATATTGAACGTGGCGAGTTTACGAAGAACATCCGTATTTTATCGAAGATACAGTAAGTTACAAATTATTTTATATTAATTTTATTTAAAAAATCAAAACCAACATCTGTTAGTTTTGATAAAAAACAGAAATATGATTTACAAATATGAATAAGAAGATTTTTTTTAAGTTGATGAAGAAATATTGGAACAACCTGTGTAGAAAATCAGCAAGTAGTTGTGCCTATAAGAAAATATGACCAAGGTGGTTCTCTAGTTGGGTGCATTACGCTTATTACCAGCCGTACGTTTAGTTTCATCATTTATTACGTCGCTGCTGACACGTTTTGATTCACTACTTATTGCTGGTATTGGTGCTACGTACACAAATGAACGCCAAGTCCCTAGCAAAAAGAGCAGCAAACACTCGGGGGCAAGATTCGAAATTAGAGAAAACAAACTTGGAAACTTGGAACTAACTGTGAGTGGTAAGTGGTGATAAAAAGCAAAGCACGATACAAATTGCGCTTGTAAAATTTGATTTATTTCTGGATATTTTTTATTTTATTTCTTTCTGCATAACAAAATAATTCACTACATAATTTATTAACTAATAAATTATACCTATATTTTTAATTAATGTATATTTTATTTATTCCTTAAAATGTAAAAAATTATTATTAGATTAATCCAATAAGAATTTTCAAATTCTCAAGATGTTTGTTCTTGTTTTAGCGCTGGTAGCCAGGACGACAGGTACGTTAGCACCAGGTAGGTGTAGGTAAATCACCCGAAATTTACGACGATCGCGGCAGGAGACTACCAGGCGAGCCGCTCGCGGTGCGATATACCTTGGAGGTGTGTAAAAGTGCGCAGCCAATGGCGAGTGGCGCGCACGAAGAATGAGGCGTGTAACGGCGGCTTAGAAAACATCATAATCATAACTCATAACTACACCTGTTTCGTGTTGCGCGCGCGCTTCTTGCTTTGCAGCCAGGCGAGCAGCAGCGGCGGGCGAGAGCGCACACCGCTCTCGCTAATAAGTCACCGCCACAACCGCCGTGGAGAATTCGTAAACGCGAGGCGTCGCCGCGAGCGTTCGTCGCATTTGCCGAAGGCTCGAATGCGCAACGCGCAAACAAGTTGTTTCTGCTAATTACCTGCTAGCACGGCGACGCTGGCGACGAATAAAGTTGCTTAGAACTTAAAATACGTCGACTGGGTTGGCTGGGAAAACGCTTTAGGAATGAATTGCGACTGCGCAATTTAGTTAATGCTTAGTTGTTACTGGTTAGAGAAATTTTTGATATATTGATATTGCTTTTGCTAATTTTAGGTTAGTTATCTACGATATGTTAATTTTTAATAGAAAACGTTAAAAAAATTTAAAAAAAGTACAAAAAACAAGTAAATTAACATTAGAAAATTAAGTTATCAATAGTTAGTATATTACATTACTATTCAATTATATATTTTTAGTAATATCTCATCAAATATTTATACTCCGTAGAAAGATTAGCAACAACAAGATGAGTTATAAATTACACAAAGTCTATTTGTACGGCGTGGCATACGTTCAATGAGCGTTGAATAATTGCAACGTCATTTATTTATAAATAATCAAGTGGCATCACACACAACCACAACACTAATACAAATCTAAGAGATAGCTAACTATTCCTAACTGCAACCGCAACTGAATTTCATTCTTCTCTCTAAGTGCGCCGTTTTGGTTTTGTTTTTCATGCAGTACACACCAATCAATAAGCGAAGTAGCCATTCTTCTTCATTTACCATTCCATCGCTACTTGCCACAATTGCAGCAGTGGTCGTTTTGCAATTTAATAAGAAGCCCCAACATCAGCCCATAAGTGAAACGCGTTGTTGTTGGTATGCATAGATGTATAGATGATTATGGGTGTAACTAGTAGTAATGTGCATGCATCACTTAGCTGAAGCTTTCATAATTGATTTATTTGCATCCAATACATCAATTAGTTGCATCGAATTTATCATCGGTGGCAATCGTTTTATCATAGATAAACGCGTCTCGTTTACGAACTGGTAGTACTCGTAGAATTGTTAAATATTTTAATAACCGCTTCATATTTTATTGTTCCACGCAATTTTGAAAGGTATGCAAAGTTATTCTTGTTTTGTGAGGCCATCTTTGGTAGAATAGTGAAGAAAACAATTTGAATACTTGATTTTAAGAAATCTAGTTGAATCTATTTGTAGATACATTCTCATGTTTATAAATTGTTGGTAATTTTTTTTTGGAAAGATAAAAATGATAATTGGAAATTCATGATAATTTTAATTAACGTGAATTTAATTAAAGTAAATACTTCGTTTAAGATTGTAGGTACACATTTAGAATATTTGCGAAGTTTTAATTTAAGATTTTAAGGTTAAATTGTTGCATAAATTTGTTAAACGTGTTTCGAAATTATGTCGCCTACATAAAAACTTCCTTATTGTTTTTAGATTAGGATTTTATACAAAATTAGGAATAATTTGTATCTTTTTGCATCGCAAATCGTAAACCGCATCTGCGTCTTAATGAAATTGAACAAATTAATAGTTGTAATTCTTAGTAATTGATATTATATTAAGATTACAAGATTAACGCAAACTAGTTACCTATGTAAAGTTAGCCATGGATTTCAGCAATTTATATTTTAATAAGAATTACATGGGGATTTGACTAAAACTCAAATATGGAGCATACGCAGATGAGTCGTAGATTTAAGGTTAATAATGACGGATAGCTTAATTTATTACCTACCAAGTGGCATTAAGAACATTAAAATCGTAAGTGTGTTTGATATCAGAAATTAGAATTTTAATTTGCACTATAAGAAATACATGAGTGGTGCACTAAAAGTGAAATATCTTCTGAAACAGATGAGTCTTGCACATAACCTTATATTCAAAGATAGTTTACCTCATTACCTATAGAGAGGCGTAAAGTAAATTAAAATCGTTAGGGTGTTTAATATCAGAAACTAAAATTATAACTTAGAACGCAGTCATTCGATTAGACCATAAGAAATGCAAGGGAAGTTCATAAAAAGTCAAATATCTTCTGAAGCCCATGAGTCGCGTACATTACCTTATACTGAAAGATAGTTTAACTCATTACCTATCGAGTGGCGTAAAACAAATTAAAGTCGTAAGGGTGTTTGATATCAGAAATTAGAATTATAACTTGCGGAATAACAGTACCGTTTCATTGCTATACAATAATTTCATGAGGAGTGTACAAAAAGTCAAATATCTTCTAAACCAAATATGTTGTGCACATAATTTTAAGCACAATGATAGCTTAACTCATTACCTATTGAGTAGCGTAAAGCAAATTAAAATTGTAAGGGTGTTTAATATCAGAAACTAAAATTATAACTTAGAACGCAGTCATTCCATTGGACCATAAGAAATGCAGGGGAAGTTCATAAAAAGTCAAATATCTTTTGAACCCCATGAGTCGCGTACATTACCTTAGACTGAAAGATAGTTTAACTCTTTACCTATTGAGTGGCGTAAAACAAATTAAAGTCGTAAGGGTGTTTCATATCCGAAATTGGAACTTTAACTTGCGGAATGACCGCGCTATTCTATTGCTATATAAGAATTACATGAGAAGTGTACAAAAAGTCAAATATCTTCTAAACCAGATATGTCGTGCACATAACCTTAAGCACAATGATAGAGTAACTCCTTAACTATCGAGTGTCGTAAAGCAAATTAAAATTATAAGGGTGTTTGTTAACGGAAATTAGAATTATAACTTGAGGCGCGGTCATTCAATAGCTCTATAAGAAATACATAGGAATTGCACAAAAAGTTAAATATCTTCCGAACCAAATAAGTCTTGCACATATCCTCATACTTACAGATATTTTAATTCATTACTTATCGAGTGCCGTAAAGCAAATTAATATTATATATGTGGTTGATATCAAAATATAGAATTATAACTTGCAAAGTGACCGCGCGAGAAATACATGGGAAGTGCACTAGAAATGCTAATATGGGGAATACTCAGATGAGTCTGGCACCTAAGATTTACACTGGCTGATAACCTAACTCATTACCTATCGATACTAATACTATTAGTGATTAAAGTCGAAAATTAAGATTTTAATTTGTGTGTTTCTAGTTCCATAAAAAAATACACTGTGATGATTAAGAAGCCGCATTGAGACTTATCATTAAATTCTTTGAACTCTTAGAAACAGATTATTTGCGTTCATTCAGATTCGTTTCTAATTACACGTTTATCTACAAAGAAACATCTAAGTACAAATGTTTGTAACAGTAGTTATTGTATGCTGTCCCGCGTACAGTCGATTGCAACACAATTTAATTAAAGTAAAATTTGTTGTTGCGCGCGGTTTTCGTAAATTTGTTTCTCGTATTTATTTTTGGAACGTGCGCCTGCTTCTTTGATGATGAGGCTTGAGGTGAAAATGCGAAGCGCATCGGCGGCGCATCAATCATTCGACAATTACACGTAAACGAAATTGCCGATGTTTATTATTGCCTTTGAGCGTGTTGGTCAAGAAAAAAAATGAAACGGTATGACCTTAGTCTTAGACTATACAAGCCATACAGATAGCACAAAATAATTTTCTTTTAGTTAATGCAGGTCACACATGAAACAAAAAAAAAACATTGTTTGTCCTTGAAAAATTTTAGTCAAACATTTTATATTTGTTATTAAGAAGTGATGAGTTTAGAATGAAAAAAAATGTATGAGATTCAAAATGTATTTAAAGATAAACTGCATCGAAAACAATTTCTTCATGCTCTAGTTCCATCCAAAGGCAGACATAAATTAACAATGTGTTTCAATTTCGTTTTCTAGGTCCAACACATATTCCGAATCATTCAATAAATTTTGCTTACAACCGGACTACCAGAAAGAACATCAACACCAACTAACCGCGATGGTATGCAACTGCAAGAAACTAACTGTTTACCTATCCATGATGTCGGCGTGTAAGTGTAAAAGATTTAGATTTAGCGATTAGAAACAAAAAGATTCCCCCAAAGCGACGCAATTAAAATCGAACGCAATTGGTTACGAAATGCAGATATTTATACGAATCGACGCATGTCGGAAAAAAAATTAATTGTGTTAGGAAATTGTGAATCGTGCTACTCATGAGTACCTAGACGCGTCTATGCTAATGCACACGCATTCTGCCAGAAATAAAACCAAAATATATGCCTTTTGGCCAAGCACTTAAATATTTAAATTTTTCTCTCAATCGCCAACCATCTGCATCAAGCATTTTTTAATATATTTTTTCAAATTATATAAAATATGGTTTTAATTAGAACTGGACTAGAAGTGAACCGTGCATGAAAGTCGCTTTTATTTTTGTTGAAAGATTAAAAGCTTTTTACGAAGGAAATCAGTGAATCGTGTAAATGTAGATTAATAAACAATACATGATTTGAGATTGTTTATTTTTGTGTGCTAGATGATTGCGAAACACGCCTTTATTAATTATTAGTTTTTTATTTATTTTTTAATTAATTAACTATCTACTAAATACTAAATCTTATTGTTTTGTTTTTATTTTTATAACACACAAACTTCTAGATTAAGTTCACAGCCAAAAACAAAACAAAACAAACGTATAGTTTTCTAGCCACCTATGATTACAAAACAAAAAAAACAAAAGGTAAATTATTGATTTCTTGATCGTGTGTAAGTTAACGCAGTTAGTGCGTAAATGTGCTCCTAATAGCAACAAAATAGAAACGCTGGGTGGAAGTTGTCGTGTCCGCATTCAATAATAATAAAGAATGATTGATTGAGCGCCAGAACTATCATGCCAGTGTCAGTTGACTCTTGATTTTGAATTTGTTGCCCGCTGCTGTTGGATGCTGGGCACGTGAACACGAAGGTATGTCTAATGTAGATGTAGAACACTAAACATTAACCATTAAACTGTGCGCCAATAGTCAATAAAATTACAATACACATTTTCCGTTGCGTTGCAGTACAAGTTGATGTGAGTGTTATTATTCATTATCGTCGAGTCTTCATTCTTTATTTTCCGTGGAACATTTCAATGTTGAAGAAAAACAACAAGAGCCTGCAGGTACACCAACAGCATCCAAATTAGTTCATATGTTGGCTCAATTATTCTCGGTAATTGTTTTATGGTATAAGAAACTTCCGGTTCATTTATTTTCAGATAAATGTTTCATTTTATGTCTTCATGACTCATATTGTCATGAAATGAACACTAATTTTCCAAAAATGTGTCCAAATTAAACACGACCTGATTAACAGAAATCACGTTAATGCTTAATTAGAAATTAAGAATCAATTAAACATGCTAATCGAAATGGGTTTTACATAAAATAAATGCTTGATATGTAGATTTGTTTGTTTTTTTTAATTTAAATGCGTTGGACAACATTTTCATCTTTTTTCTTTGCTTAAGAAGTGAATGCAACTGTCGCAGGTAGCTACCAATTAAAAATCGGTAATAAATTTAACGCGCACGTAATATATAAAATAAAAAACGCTGAGAATCGAATGGGAATCAATTTAAATCAATAAAAACGATTCGATTTATGCGTTATTGACGTGGATGCATGTAACTTAAAGCTGAAACATAAATAAAATTAAGTGCAGGAATGAATGAAACTTGGGAGTTTGTTTCAACGAGGTGTTAAAATGAGCTACGTTGAGATTGAACGCGGCGGAGAATTTCGAAAACGTTAATTGTGTCTTTAGTTGGCTCAGAAAACGTACATTCTTTGGCTGACAATTCATCAAAATGCGAACAAACTGGTTTATTACCGATATAAATGTTGCTTTTATTTTATTTAGCTAAATAGCATTTTTTTGTTACAAAAAATTAGCGAGTTTGTTTATTTCGCGTCGCGTACACTTGATTTTTATGTTTAATTAGTAATAACAAAAAACAAAAGAAAGTAAATTAATTTTTGTTTGTTTTTTATTTGTGTTATGTTTAATTTGGGTATTTGTAGGTTAAATTTGAAATCTTAATCTACTTTTGTTAATTAGTTTTTCAAAGTAATTTTAAATAATTAGTGAGCTTCAAGGCACGTGCTATGTTTGGAAAATGTCTATAAGTTTAGTGAGGTTTAGTGCAGTTGAGTCAAGCCATAGGTCGAATAGTTTGAAATAATGATATAAACGTCAAAATATTGATGAAGTCAAAGCATACCCGAAACGTTGGTTGAATTTGTTGCTTCCGTGTTTTGTTGCTGGGAAAAAGCTCGTGTTTGAATTTATTGCCGAATCGTTTGAGGCTAGTTTATTATTATTATTAGTGGGAAGAGAAATGGGTTTAGTACTCTTTAGATCTAATTCTCATCAATCATTTGCTTCGATACTTTATGCAGAATACTACGTCAATGGTCATTAAAACATTTTAAATTTATTTTGTATTTTCGAAATTATTTTTAATGTGCGGAACAAGCCAATCAAAATATGTATCAGAATAAGATGGCTAGTTTTGTTATGATATTTTTTATAAGACATTGAAATATTCTTTGTTTTTGTGTCAAGAAACAAAGCAAAACATTTAACATTTTATTAAAATTAATTTTTTGGGGGATTCTTATAATTTTTAGATTCTTGGGTTTAATAAAATAATGCTATTAAGATAAAATGTTTATTGGATCAATAGGAAGTACTTTTGTTATAAACGTTTTTAGGTATTTATATTGCAAATTTAAGTTTTTTATGTTTTGGTGTCAAAAAACGTGACAAAACTTAATATTTGCGGTTGGCTATAACTTCTTGCATTCCTATCAATACTAGTGAGTTCTTTCAAGAAATTTTTTTTGGGCAAAATATTAATTATGTTATTAAGAGTAAATTAAGTTATAAACATTTTTTAATATTTTTAAAATTTGATATTTATTGTGTTTTTTATGTAAAAAACATGTCCGAAAATAATTTTTGCAGATGATTGTAATTATATGTTTGCGTTTTTAACAACACTGAAGGGTTTCATCCAAAAATGTTGTAAGCGAAAAATTGCGTTAAACTATTAGCAATAACGTTTTAGAAGCATTTTTTGATTTTTTATTACAAATTGAAGTTTTTTATATTTTGGTATCAAAGAATATGGCAAATCATACCGCTTTTTACAGATTTATTTGTATTTCTGAGTTTCTACCAATACTGGTAAGTTTTTTCAAGAAAAGTTATTTGAACAAAATGTTTATTCTGCTAATAAAAACAACTTTTGTTATAAACATTTTTTGATATTTTTATTACGAATCGAAGTTTTTTATATTTCGGTATCAAAGAATATGACAAAACATACATTTTACAGTTGACTGTATTTATATTTTTGAGTATCTACCAGTACTGGTGGGTTCTATCAAAATATGTATTAGAATAAAAGGTTAATTATACTAATAAGAACAACTTTTATTATAAACATTTTTGATATTTTTATTAAAATTTGATGTTTTTTGTGTTTCTTTGGGTCAAAAACATGTCCAAAAATATTTTTTACGGTTGACTGTAGTTATATTTTTGAGTTTCTATCAATACTAGTGAGTTCTTTTTAAAAAGTTCTTAAGATAGCATGTTAATTAGGTTAATATAAACTACTTTTGTTATATGCATTCTCGATATTTTTATTAAAATTTGATTTTTTTGTGTTTTTTTTTGTGTCAAAAACATGTCCAAAAACAATTTTTACAGTTCAGTCAACTTCAGTTATATTTTTGAGTTTCTGCCAATACTGGTGGGTTCTATCTAAAAATTTATTAGAATAAAAGGTTAATTATGTTAATAATAACAACTTTTGTTATAAACATTATTTGATATTCTTATTGTCATTAAAAATATAAGTTTTTGAGTTTTTGTGTCAAATAGCATGACAAAACATACTTTTTATTGTTCTCTGTAACTATATTTTGTCGTTCTTATATTTATAAAGACAAAATATTATTTAGGCCAATAAGAAGAAGCTGTTGTTATAATCATATTTTGATATTTTATTACAAATTAAAGTTTGTGTTTTTGTATCAAAAACTATTTAATATGTATTTATGCACAAATTATGTAGAAACTCAAAATATTTTTCTAATTCTATAATTTTTTTTAGTAAAAATAATTTAAATATTTATCATTAAAAAAATTGCAAAATTTTGTCGAAAAACAAACATTTAACTTGTAAATTTCACCAAAATAAAAGCTAATTTACTTTGAACTTGAATAAAGTTACATTGATTAAAATAAACAAAACAATCAAAAAAAACATCGGCAAAAACCCAAAAATAACAAACATGATTGACGTGAATAGAACGTTGCCGAATTCCGAAAAAACGCGACACTCAAGTTTTATGACTTTTTAATGGACCGACTAAAAATATAACGACAAATTTTATTAACCCAAATATTTTTTCTCCGTTTTAATGCCAATCTCGAACCCAGACTTAATTGAAATTGTTTAAAGCGAAATTACTCCATATTATATAAAACCATGAAGCATGTTTGTGCGCAAAGAAAGAAACACAAACGAACGTACGAGTCGTTGACTAAAAGAACTAAAAGGTGAGCTTTTGTGAAATGTAAACATAACACAACAACCAGTCTATTAAATAGATACTAGTTGCCTAGTATTTGTATCATAGTTTAATAACACAATTCAAAATGTTCAACGTAATTTCTTTCGCTTCAATACGAAACTGATCGCTGCTTGTGTTGCGTGTCACGGAAATTGTTACTGCGCTCGATAATTCGGTTTATAATTTTTAATTTTTCTTCCTCTTCAGCGCTCGGTTCCTCAACAATACCTACAGCTACAGTGTTTGTGTGTAGTTTGAAAAAAAAAAGTATAAAGGTTATAACACTATAACAATTTAATTTCTTCATTGCTTGGCGTGTTAGAATTTTTTACACATCCTCAATCGATAAGAATTATAATTCATTATGTTATAAAGTTTATAAATCTATAACTCTTTGATGGTAGCCTATATAGTTGTGCACAATTATAATAACTGAAAAATGGAATCACTCCAGTTGCAAATGCCCGCGTGACGTGTGATATTATGATTTGTATGCCAGTCATGCGACGCAAAGATGCTGCGAGGAAGGAGCTGCGAGTAATTATGAAGTTAGTGTTTGAAAGCCAATTACACGGACTCTGATGTGAAGCGAAATGCGCGCGTGATTTATAAATATTATTCACGCATGTTATACATGAATTTCGCTGCGGTTATGATGCACATTCTTTGCTTATTACGAGTCGCATTCGTTTCGACATTTTTCGCTTCGATCGCGTCGTTATGTTATGAACGCCGCGCTTCATTTTATTCACACATTTGGCACAACAAGTGCAAAAGAACAAATTAATTTCATCGTAAATATCATTGTGTATTAACGCTTTAGATTTAATGTGATGTGCAATTTTATTCAATTAAATTTATTACTAGTACTGATTCAAAACCATTTCAATTTCAATACGTACTATATATATTTTATGTAAATAAATAATTACACACGATAACTACTAAAACTAAAAACGTTGTAATTTTTTTTCTGTTTATAAGAAATAGTTATTATCTTCAATATTCCTTCAGGATTAAAACTGACATTGACTAGTGATTTATCTTATCCGCAGTGTAGAGTCGGCAGTCATGTAAATGAGTGATGGAACGGTGTGGAAAATTGTTCCGTGCACCATTACGCTCGAGTGTGAAATGTACAAATTTGATTAACAAACTAGGAAGTTACTAACCTAGTAACCCATCACCTTGCAGACTCACACATACACCACAAACACAAAACCTTCAAATATCACATTGAACGACTCGTAGACTCATAATTCTTGTTTTAGTCAACGCTAAGATTCCAATTCCAAATATGTTGCTGTAAGTCGTTGGTCAATGCGCGCGCATTTTTCGGTGAATTTGTTCGGTGTTGAAAATAATTTCCGTGTACATGTCTCCCAGTGAAGGAAAACTGTATGGGCAATTGTGCGCGGACATTGCACGAGGAAAAGATGAAGTGCAAGGCGGTTGTAGACTTAGTGTCGGTGCTCGAACTTAAATCATTCCGCGACTCGGCGTTCAAGAATTACACATTCGTTGTGTGTACCGCATGTGGTCCGATTTAACGATCGCGAGCATTCCGTCTTTTTTTGCCATGAATTATGGCGCTCACTTTACTCAAGTAAAGAGTAGAGTGCTTCAAAAGCATTGCTGTGTTTGCAGTTGCCTAACTGATCTATACTTGGATTGATACTGCGCATGCGTCAATTTAGACATACTCAATTCTTATTGGTTAGGCACTAACTTGTAGGTATCTATAAGTGCGAGTGAAACAGTTGTCAGTTTTTGAAACTAAAATATTTTAATAAATAATGTTAATAGATTCATGTAAATTTAAATATATTGTCGTATTGATTGACAGATATCAATTTAACACATGTTGTTGGTTCACACTACGTTGTCAATGTGATAGTTTGAAAGTTAACAATTTTCTTAATGGAATGCCACAAGACTGTGCCATTCAATCATACAACAGTAACGCTGGTGCGAACATTAAATACGAACTGGAGTGGCTTGCATTGCGAATTTAATTTGCTGCGTTCGATACAATTTTCGGAATTTTATTCAATCCGCGTTGAGATCTTAATCGCTTAATTGTCAACCAGTATCCGAGCTATTTCCACATGGCAGCCGCATGCTTTTAATGCAATATAATAACTATGACCTTTGTGTATGATGAATACGGTTGATATAAGTAAGAAAATAAGTAAGTGTAACACATCCTGATCATAAACTTTATTAAATCAAATATCGAATGCTCGCACTATGGCCGCCTGAGTGAAGTAAATCATTTCTTCTTTCACCTTAATGATGGTTGGCAATTAAAGTCAACACGAGGCGTAATAACTCAATCGAGTCATTATCAACCAGCATGTTTTCATCAAGATTCTAGAACATAGCACAAAAAATTTAAAAATTAATTTTGTTTTTTTTGTAGGTTAGGATAACTTTATTATTGCATAAAAAATATAATCATATTCTCATTTGAATACTCTAGAAATAGAAACAATTTCTGTTTGCCACTGATCGTGACGGTGATATTGTGAACGCCAAAGAGTAAAGTGTAATCAGAAATGTATAAAACGCTTAAAATGTTAGTCATTTCCGTTAACAAATTATCGGTTGACAACTCTCTATATAGCAACTAATGTATTAATGTTAATGACGATTGCATTACACCATTTGCTGTACAGACTCTACAGACAACAAAGTCATTAACATTCAGTTCAATTTTTTTCACAGTAATTTTATTTTATTCCACTGAAAATTATTTACTTTGTTGTGACACCTCACGTCCTCACACAATCCAACAATAAAATTTTATAATTATAATTTATAAAAATTTAAATTGGAAATTGCAAAAAAACATAAAAATATACAAAATTAAATTTTGTGTCATCACAAGTATGTCTTCGAGTACCATTAGAAAAAAGTTATCGGCAGTCGGTAGCAAACGAAATCGTGTAGTCCTAAGCTTTAACCGCGAGGTAAAAACCTGTAAACTCGTGCAGTCGTATTATAAATTTACACATAACGTCTTCAACTCGGCGTGGATTGCACGCGGAGGACGCGCGCTTGAACACATACAAGCGATTCTAATTAACGATAAGCGGGCTGCTCGTGACCGACCGAAGAAGTAAGCACATCTTCGCGCGCGCCATCCCAATCTGCATGGAACTGAAGAAGAAACTTCGGCGAGTACACGCGCTCGCATTAAATGTATCAAATGCCTATGGTCGTTAATGTTTTTCATGTAGTACCACTTTTCATGGTAAGTGTTTTGTTGTGCAGAGTTGTGTCTTTTAGTTTTACTCACAGCCTTTGGTTACTTCTAAATAACTTTAATTTTTAAGGTTAAATTAACTTAAAAATAGTTAGTACCGCCATCTATTATTTTAAGTCATAACTTGTAACCTTACATTGACAAAACAAAACATTTTCAAAAAAAAAAACAAATGAGAGGTAACTTGTTTTACAATTGAAGCTTATGGTGAGAACTAAACAATCTTTGCTTTAAAAGCCCCTGGAGCTTATTCAGTGCATAGTCGCATTTCCGTCCGCGATTTGAAAAAAGTCTGACTCTGGATCTGTGAGCGTGTATCCTATCCGCATGATACGCAGGTGTTTTATCGGCGACATTCCGGTGCCGGTAATTGCACGGAATTTTCTTCATTTCATACCTCATCGTTTCTATCTAATGCCATGCGCGAACTTTTATTCATATCTGCGCCATACTAATTCTCACATTTATTGGCGTTCCGCGCTCTTCCGTCTTGTTTCATTTGCCGTTTAGCTACAGATGCGCGTTCGCTCTTCATTCTTTATAATCTTCGCCGAGCACTAAGTAAATAAGTAAGTAACGCGTAATGTGCTCGTTATTACACTTCGTTATAAGGCGTTTCTTGTGCGCAGCAATTTGGATTATGTCAGCTGATTTAACTGCATGAAATTCACACAATATTAAAATCACATTTTGCACAACTTTACTATAATATTAACTAAACTTTTTATTGACAATAAAACTTTGTCTTTAACAATTTAAACCCTAAGATTTTCATTTAGTGCATTTCTTGGTAAATTTTAATAAAAAACGTAATTCCAATTCAGGTCATTGCAATTCTGTAAGTTTTTCTTTTAATTTGTCAGTTCTAATCAAGATCTAACAACAAAGTTTAATTGAATATTAATCGCTTCATGAATCACTGCCACGTGGAACAAAAAGCGTCATAATTTGTTTGTTTGCCAAGATAGTTTTTGATTGGTTGATTTAATTGTGTTCTCTTCCAAGTGTACAAACTCACAACGATTACTGACCGTCAGTGGTTGGCAATCCTTCTTCGCGTTTGTAGCGTGATCGCGCGAATATATCTCAGTCCGCTTCGTTTTGCGTAGCGAAAATATTGTGATAAATGAAATCGCGCTGAATAAACGAACACATAAACTAAACTACAACATTAGGAGCAACAATCCGTTATCGCGGCGCGCAATCGGGCTGCACCCACATCATACTCTCATACGAGATCGGTGTGTACACAAGCTGTGGTCCTGCGGATGTATATGCGCATTTTCTCTTTGCGATACGAATATCTTTCAACTCGTTCGTCTCTTGCACAAGCTCAACTTTAACACAAGATACGTTCTTACTTATGTTTTGATATGGAGTTAGAGTTTTACTTTGGTTGTTTGGTAAAATGTAGGGATTGCGTTTGAAACATCCTGCAATGTGCAGAAATGTCGTGTAGAAAACATCTACAAGAGCGACATCTACACGTTAGTTAAATACAAGCTTATAAGTACATACTAAAATAACAGATACAAAAATACTAAAATTATTATGCAACCAAACTTACAATCTAAATGTAATATTGGTTGCATATATCATTATTTTTTGTAATAGCCAACCAAATCAATCACTTGAATGCTTTCAACTAAATATCAATTGAATTCAATCGAAACTCATTACCTAGCACAGTCATTAACGATAAATCATTAATTCATTTTCAAATCAATTCAATAAAATGATCCATTTACAATAATTACTTCCATAGAATATTTTTTTCTTATTAGATCATTTCTAAAGTAATTACTGTTTTATTTAATATTAGATATCACTAATCACTATTTATTAGTTGTTTGTATAATCATAACCTACAATTTTTATTCAGCCGATTTGAGGTTATGATTGAGCTAGGTAAGTAGATAAATGGTAAAATCTTAGTGCAGGTTGAATGTTGTTCAGTTAAAGCATTGCAATCAACAGGTATGATTAATCGCCTGTTGAATCGATTTGAAATTGCATCGATTTTCGATTTTAGCCGATTAGAAGATTACTTGTACTTATGCTAATGTTCTTCGAACAAGAGTGATGTTCAATTTCAAAGCGACGTTCGTATGCAAGCCGGGATAAACGATGGATCAGTGTACGAGCACGAATAAATGGATGGATGAAATTGCAATGTTAATACCAGAAGACAAACGCAACTTAAGAGGAATCTAAACTAAACCCATGAATATATCTTTGGATTTAATCATTGGACTTTAAGTATAAATTGTGGATTGCTGTGGAAGTGTGTTGATTAATCCAATTAGTGTAATAATATGTTTTAAATGTAAGGTAGGCAACCAAGTATACATTTAGTTGTAAGTTTGGTTGCATATATTTAACGTTTAGCTTGAAGTTGAAGAAATCAAAAAAATGTTTGTGTTATAGGTTGTTTTGTTTGTATTACTTGGGAAATGTTGATAAAGTGTTGCAATTTAAGAACATCGGCACCTCGTGAAGAAACTTGTGCGCATGCGTCATAAACTTTAAAGTCTACACATTTTTAGTTATTTATAACACACTATTGCACTTGTATTCTCTCTTCCACCGAGTACTTGAAGCGTGTTTCCAGAAAACGCGAACTAATGCCTTCCGAATGTCACTATTCCACGCGCCGCATGCAAATTACCAACACACCACATAAATATAAATATCAAATACAAGCAACAAAATCTTCAAGTACTAGCACCTACCTAACATCTGTTCTAATATCCCAAACATGTTTTGCGAAATGAGGAACGAATCAAAGCTTGGCTGCTTTTCTTCGTTTTGCTGGAGCGCGAGGCGTTATCACGACTTACTTTCGATGTTCTGGTAAATTAGACAATTTGTAACAGACAACGGCGTTAATTTTATTCCCGGCATGCCAATAACGTATACGTGCTGCGAATTTATTTCTATTTCATTTAAATATCCTGCTTTAAAGTTTTTACGCTTTCCGTGTTTCTGTTTGTTTATATTTGTACCAAGAAATTCAAAGCAACTGGCTGAAGAAGTTGTGCATGCATGTGTGTGGGTAACTATTGCACATGCACTTGCTTCATTATTCATCGACGGCGGTTACATATCGCGATTTGTGTCGGCGCGGAGAGTGCATAAACTAATGAGTTTTCCGATTGTCGACGAGGCGCGAATTAATTTCAGTCAGGTGAGGTTTTCCAAATTCGAACGCATTCCACTTTTGCATCTTGTTGATACAATTTCATGCAAATATTTAAAGTAATCTTTTGAAGGATACAAACGTGGGTGTAATGATTAAATCTTGAAGTAATGTGTATATAAATATGGAGTCTTTGGATAAACTTCTGGTCCATCAAAGATAAGATGAGGTGAAGCCAATCGTAATTTATTCTAGTAGCCTAAAATTATTCATTAGCAAACTAGATTTTGTTGAGTACTTAGAATGTATGCTGTTAATTTATGATTTAATCATGCATACCTTAATTTTTTAACTTTAGGAATAAATTTTTTGATATAAGTGATTGAATAAATCACTCAGGAATGAAAATTACCATGGGAATTTTATTCTAATATAAAATTTTAAATATTTTAATTTATTTAGATGCTAATTAATTATTTTTGTGTGGTAAAGTAATTGGAAATAACTTAAATTGTTTAAATATTGCATACGAATAACAAAATAGAGAAGAAATATATAAGAAAAATTGAAAAATGTATTGTGTTGTCAATTTATCATCAAAATTTAGAAAGTTTAAAGACACCAGATGCAAATATATTGTAATCTCGTTTAATTATCTGTAATTGTGCATTGTTAATCTTATCTAGCGCGAGTAGAAAACAAACAAACGTCAGTTCGGAAATCAAATAAAATGCAAAGAATGAGAAATTAAAGAAAAACAACACACAAACATTGTATTAGCAAGAAGGTAGTTAGTTACGCCACAATAATGAGTGGCACGCGACTCTCCGTGCACTCGAATGTGTTTACCAGTTTACATTGTAGACAAAGAAGAATTACAGCGCATCGTTTCGTCGTTTCGTTCCTGGAGTTATCGGATTTCTCGGCGCGACGGCGACTTCAATGCAAGACAAGCAGCACGCTCCTAATAACTGAAAACAAATAAAAACAACAATGGCGCCTGAATGCGTATTGTTGGTATGCACCCTGGCAGATGATTTTGTTAAATGGTAAACATGGACGTGAATATAAACATTAAACAACAAGCGCATTGTACTAATTTAATTGAAGCATTTCAGTTGTGCATAAATTCTAAGATTTAATTATGTTTTCTTCTTGTTTCTTTCGATAATAATTTAATTTCATCCTTTCTAGAATTTTTAATTTGAATTAAAACAAGACTCGCCGTAGTCGTAAAATGTGAATTTGGCGTTAGAAATTGTTATTCGTAAATTTCGAATTAAGCATCGTAACGCCCTGATAATCATATCCTATTAACATGACGACTTTTTCTAATAATACGACAAACATCGTACTTTTTAATTACTTCATGGCACTCCACACTCGCTCGGCACGCGCACGCATCAATCTATACACTCGCCATTTGTTTGGCGATCAAATATTTTTTTTATACATATGCGGTTTATTTTAACACGTCGCGGATTGGTGAAATAAAAAGAGAAGACGCGATAAGAGAATAAGTGAAAGGATTGAATGCATTCTACCTGTGGGCACACGCACGTGCCCAGCAGAAAGAAAACTATCATTCTCGATCACAACAACTCAACCGGCAACATACACAACATGACAAATCTTCGGAAGAAACGAAAATGAGAAAAGAACGAATGTAATGTCGCCTAAAATTTCAATACTTACGAATGGAATTTGGAGGTTGGAATTTATGTAATTCGTGTTTTGCAACCGACAAAAATGTCATGATTGAAAACTATTTCTATTGGTATTGATAAATTACTCTAAAGGTTTTTTTTGAGTGTAATTACTTATGACCTTAATGCTGCATCTATGTCGATTATGTCGATGTTTGTTTAAGCTTTCATTTCTTTTCTTGATCAAATCAATTTTTGGTTTTGACTGCAAGTGAATAGGAATATAGATAGATGTGGTAAATTGTTATAGGTTATGACATTTGATCGATTACCGTTAATCATAAATAAAATGCATAACAAAATCTAAAACGGAGAAAAATTAAGAATAAAAATTTATAAGAAAATAGTGTGGGTCAGAAAAAATGGATAATTAAAAAGATAAGAATATAACAGGAGGAAAAATTACAGAAATAAGATCACAGGGCTTTTAAAACGAAGTGAAGAACAACATAAAAAAATAATATTGATACTTAAACTTCAATATCTTAGAAGTACAGAAAAGAAACATAAGATTATAACAAAATAGCTAAACATAGTGTAGATATATAAGTTGTGCAAATATGAAGAAAGGAAAGCAGAAAAAATGAGACATTAAAGCAAAAAAAAACTAAAGAAAAAGAAGAAAAATTGAAGAAGAAACAGAAAAAATTAAAGAAATAAAAAAAACAGTATACTAAGAGAAAAAATAAAAGTTGTTTCTTTCTATCATCTTCTCATTTTCTTTAGTTATGTTACAACTAATAATAATAAACTTTAAAACACCCTTTGGATTTTAAACATCTACTGAACCAAGCCTAACATTTGTCATTCTCTATTTTTATTTTCTGCTCAGATTGTGCAGAATATTAGGTGACACATTACACTAACAACTTGAAACTCGCTTATTTTATCCTAACAATCCTCCAGCTTCTCATACTGCCTCTTACTTCATCTCAGTTGTTGTGAACCTACCCGGTGTTCAAACAACTAACAATTTCTCTTATGAAATCCTCTACAATTGTACATTACTTAAGTCACAAAACTGTAAATAATATTCCTATATAGAACTTTAGGTGTCATCTAGTAAATTATCTCTAAACCTGTTCCCCAGACTGCAATTGTACATCTCTGCAATGAAAACTATTCATAAATATCTTTAATTATTTATCAACAAACGAAAACATTTGCTGCAGATCTTCAACACAAACAATATTGCGTCGTTAATAGTAATTTTACGCCTCCATTTCACCAACTCACAAGTAAGTTTCGACAAACTCATAGATGGTGTTGGTGCCTACATTTTGGTCTTCTTGTATGATGTGTTTTACTTCTTTTGTTTTATTACTAGTCCATTAAACAAAATGTACGAGTACGCACGCTGCATCGCGCAATAATAGGTAACGGATATTGAAACTACTGCATTAATAAGAACGCAAAGCAATGTCAGACTATTAGGTTATTTTTTTGTTTTTGTAAAGAACAAAAACGTTTTGATTAATTGATTTGGTCTTTTGTTTTGTTGTGAGATTGAAAAGTGATGAAAGAAAATACTTGGGGTTCTAAATAACAGTTCTGAATATTTTTGTTTAGTTTTACTTTAAAACAATTGACAACATCCTGTAGGTGATCGTTAAACTGTAAATTGTAAAAGATTGAATTTGGAATTTAATTGCATCACAATTCCAAGGAGTAAAATGGTTTTTTGTTCTTCTAAATTTTTCAATGTTCCTAATATCCGTTTTAATCTAATCTTGTACTGGTATAATTCGATGTTCCTATTTTGGCAATGTTTGTAACAACACGTCGATAGTGAGAACCGATCGTTAATCATCTGACATTCATAAAGCATCTAAACGCCGATGCGCAAGTGTTGAGTGTCTTGAAGTGTTGAGCAAGAGGGTATCACTTTGTAAATTGAATTAGATTTTCTTTACCATGTACTTCAAACACCTCTTATGAATAAAGTGAATAAAATGATGAAAAAACACCGTTGTTATTATACCACAACACACAACACATCGTTTAACAATAATTTAAAATATACTTTTTGGGCATCGACAAACCTCAATTTCACGACTTTCTAGTTGAGTCTAGTGATCTAGTGATGAAATTAAAACAACAAAATTTTAAATTATAAAAAAAACAAAGTTTTTTTTCGTCGAAAAATACTAACAACAAACTCATTCAGTTGTTTTGTACTTTTCTATTCTTACAAAGAAAGCGTTGGTTGAATTTGAAAGCTTCCAGCACCAAATTTGGTTTGAACGCAACGAAGAAAATTTGCGTACAGAGAATCCTTGAATGCGCATGTAGATTTATCCCGACGACCTGACGTTAACTTTTCATCCGGTGGTCACGGTGCCTCAAAATTTCATGTCTTCCATCACAACCAAAAAAAATATACCTGGCATTCAAATCGGCTCACTGTGTACGACCTTAATGCATCTGTGTTTATTGAATAATTCAAAAGACCATCCGTTGTTTGTGAGCCTTTCGCGCGCAAAACGGCGTTGACCTCACTTTGAATAAGATAGATTTTCTGGTTCTCGTTTTCCTGTTTGGATGCGCATGTGTAGCACAAAACATACAGAAACATTGCGGTTGTAATTTAAAAAGAATGCAAGGAATCCAACAATCCGCTGGACTCCAACCTCCACCTACGATTACGTCGCTAGCATAAGTAAGAAAAGGCTAAACAGGAATGTTGTAAAGTCAGTAAACAATTTCTGGATTTGTAACAAGAATTCAACATATCGTATCTTTCATTATCATAACGGATTTGATAACATTTGTAAAATAACTAACCATTACTAACAAAATAATTGTAACTTAAGTTAAATTATACATTTACCTACTAATATAATAATCTAGGTTACTTTTTTCTTAAATTTTTTTATTCGTGGGCACACAAACAAGATGCCTATCTGATTATGTTCGGTGCGTTAATGATTTATGCAAAATATGTCGAAATATACCACAGAATATAGAAATACCATTAATATTACCATTAAATTTCACTCCAAAATGGATTTCCTTCTACGCATCAATTTACATAGATGATTTTTATTTAACATGGCCGCAGCGTAGTTTAATGTCGATACATAAAAACACTACTTAAAATTAAATAAATCTGTAAAATGTCGTCGAGATAAGACCACTTTTAAGTCTAAGCTGCGCTACTGCGCACGCCGCCACGAAACTAGATACAAAATTAATCACCAGTAGGTGGTACTTCAACCTGGCTACTGCATTTTACCATTCATATCGTTAAAACGGTGTCTCAAATTTAATTATTTATTAACAACAATCTAGTTTTAATGTTTGGACGTCTCTAATGTCCACACGCCATGGGACGCCATGTTCGGCGTTTGATAATATTGTGTGGAAAGCATCAACCGACTGCCCACGCTCACACATAATACCAGAAATGATTATAATCCGTGTTAGTTGAAACCAGAAAGAAAAAAATAGGAACTGCAAGCAAACGGTAAACGAAGCACAGCACGATATACCTACGTTGAGCTAATGAAAGAATTATACAAAAATAAATACGTTTACAATTAATGTGTGGCGGAGAACAAACACTGGCGCAACGAATTAACATAAATTTTAAATTAGCTAATTAGCAGCACGCGCGCGAGCTTCTTCAGGTGTAACTTCTTGGGTTTTTCTTAAGACTCTTCAAGCTTACGGCTTAAGACTTAATGAATATTCATAACGCTACCATATTCCGTTTGGTACATTAAAGTTTGAGTTTTCAGATTTACAAATTAATTTTAACAATATTTATCAAAAAAGAAAACAACAAAACAAATAACAAACGTGATCTAAATTGTAACAAAAAACAAAATCAAAGTCTAGAGGAAATGCAACAAATTAATTACTTTTATATTTAATGGTTTATGCGAATATACGCCATCGAATTAATTTATATAAGGAGATGAAATTCCAAGGAATCGCTCCAGCAATTCATAAAATTTCAAATTGAATTAAAATCGATGCCGATATTAATTAACATACCGACGTTAGTTTTTCATAAAAATTAAGTAAGAAAACAAGTATTAAACTCTAATTATCGTTGCTTCGTTTATGGATGTGCGTACTTACTTGTAATAGGTTATAAAATTAGCTGGCAAAAACTAAGATTACGTAATAATTATTACTTACTTATTTAGATTTAGCGTACATAAAATTTGATTCATTATTTAAAAACTCACGGATTATTTATTGCTAATAAAAATTGTTGCATAACTTTAATAATTATTTTTACGTCTAGAAAACAAATGAGTCTACATAAAATAAACATAAACAACGAAAAAACAAAAAATCAAGTTGAGTAAAAAAATATTGGTTTTTTTTAAATAAATAAATAAAATTCTCACGCTTATTTTGTTGATGTGCGAAAAACGGGACTTCAAATCTTCTTAAAAATGTGTATGATGTCCTTGTTGGCTATTTATTTAATAAATATTGTGAATTTAATATCCACATAATATTCCCAAAGTAAGGTGGTAAGATGCGTCCACGTGAGTACTCACAGTTCATAG
The DNA here is from genome assembly GCA_030264155.1 of Atheta pasadenae. NCBI lineage: Eukaryota > Metazoa > Arthropoda > Insecta > Coleoptera > Staphylinidae > Atheta > Atheta pasadenae. The sequence goes on along the minus strand of JARJDS010035434.1, from coordinate 1,517 downwards.
CAAATAACACCGAATGACGTAAAAGAACGTTTTAAATTTTATTTCCGTTTCGGATTTATGTTGGGACATGAATCAATGTCGTTAGCGCTAATGTAAAGTCGTAAAGCACGGCATGGAGCTGCAAGATGCGCGCGCACACACTACTCTGTTACATAACCTAAAAAAGTACACCACTTGAACTTACACTAGTTGCGCACCTCGCAAATTGCTTTTAAATAAAGATGGATGGACACGTAACATGCATAGTTAGATTTTTATGCATTTTCATCTTTTTCCAATAAATTTTACCTTTGGTAAATAAAACAAACATAAAAAACTAACACTCCTGGTAGATACTAGAGTAGTTGATTAAAACAGTAAAGTAGCGAGAGAAATGTGTGTGGTAAAATTTTGCACTTAACTTTAAAGAAAAGTGTTAAACCGTTTAACCAACGCTTGATTATAATAAACTATTGGGTTAATAATTTTTTATTTACTAGTAAAAGCGTGAAGGGTAGCAAATCCGTCGGTTTCATTCACAAAGTTTAAGGTTTGATGATCATGATGATTTTGTAATTTATGTGAAGTTAGCCACGGATTTCAGGTAGCCCAGCAATTTATTTCTCTATAAGAAATACATGGGAAAGTCACTAAAAGTCAAATAACTTCTAAACTAAATAATTGCTTTACCTATCCTTAAACACACTGATAGCTTAGCTCATTACCTATCGAATTGTAGAATAAAAATTAAAGAAAAACGGGTGTTAAGAGCCGAAAATTAAGATATTAATTTTATGTCAAGTCATAATATTCAAAATGACTTACGACTAAAAACTATATAAGTATAATTAAGTAGAATTTGTGTTTTTTCTTCGCATTTGTTTTTGTTTTCACAACAAGAAAACACAATGAAATGCAATTTATCACTGTAATCGACAATTAGTACATAATTATCATTTTCTACATTAAGTTATGCACATTTATAAAAAAAAATCCCAAACTTTGTATGTTTTCTAGGTTAGTTTCGCTTTATTGCATTTTAACTATACTTAAGAATTATGTTTTAGAAATATTACAAAATATACCGAAATAATTTTAACGTGATATTCACATTGAAAAAAATAACACTTGAAAATGTATAAAATCTTACGGTCGAATACCCCTCTACTGGAACTCGTTGCTAGGGCTTGTTGATTTCTACCTTAGCAACGGCGTATGTGCAATAGTACTCTGACCAATCACAGCTCGTATAGAATATATATTACCTGTATACTTGAAAATATATAACATACCGTGTGTACGTGACACAGCGTTGACTCTATGCTCCGACCCATCACAGCACGTTCAAAACTTGTAGTCACTGAACACTTGAAAATGTATATTCTCCTACGTTTGAAATCCCTTTCCACTAGAACTCGTTGCTAGGGCATGTTGATTTCTACCTTAGCAACGGCCTGGGTATTCTTATGGTAGTCGGCCATCATGAATTTACAGTGTGTATGACATAGCTTTGTCTCTTTCTAGTCTGATCATCACAG
>JARJDS010035375.1:0-12699 GCA_030264155.1 Atheta pasadenae | reverse complement strand
TCGCTTTTCTTCTCACTCGACACTCGAACACAAGTAGTAGATGTCGAATGATGTCGAACAAAATAATGAAAATGTGAAGCATGGCGTCACTATGTATGTAAGCATGGTATGCAAAAGTAGATCACGGCTGGATGTCAAACACTTGTAGTAAAACGGTCCCAATGACGAACGACCGCCGGCAGGCGGGCGCACATGGCGCACGAGAAAACCACGATGATTCACACCACCAAACACACACACACACACGCAAGTATACTACACCCCCGCCACACAAAGTCCTTCAAGTTTTTGAGGGGCGCACTGTTTCGATCGGGCGATTAGATCACCATTGAAACTTGTAGGCGCTGAGCAATTCCAACTTCACCAACCGACCAACCAGATTGCTAATGAATGCTCACTTACATCAATGACTTGTTATTCTTGCATTTGTCATGGCTCATACTCATCATGTTTTGCATGCGCCAAATGCCCGGAAGCGACCGGGAGTGTTAATGACAATGACGCATTTTTATCTATGTACGTTTGTTTGTTGTGTCTTGCACATTAATGAATATGTTTTTCTTTTATTTTGCGCTGTTTGCCGAACAGACTCAGTTGCGCGTTTGTTTTCCTCGAGGTCATATTTCGTTATCAAGGTTGTTGTTTTTTTGTTTACATAATCCTTGGTTCTTTGTGTTTTTTCCGTTTGAGAGTGGTTGTTGTGTTCCAATTAGAGGTGTAAATGTTCTGAAATGTGTGTTTTCTTTGTAGATGCAAATTGCAATGTCTTTCCGATGGAAAAAGTAATTGTGCATCCCCCGCGCGATGACTAGCTTGACGTTGGCGTTAGATAATGCTGTTACAGAGAGCACTGAGCAGATCAGCAAGCTGTTCCCCAAGTGTCGGCCGCGCGGCGCCGACATTAACCTCAATCCGCTGATCGCCGGCCGTGAGCATGAGCGCAACGAGAACAATTCGTCGCTCGCCGCCGTCATGAACGTCGACAGGGATAGGGATAATGATAGGTATTTTTATTGCATCCACCTCTCACACCCCCCCCACTTTGAAAAACTTTTTACACCATCGAGTGGCTTTTGTTTTTCTTGCAATTGTTATCTTCAAACCACCAAAAACGCAAAGGGAACATTTAAGAAAACTTTGGGGACAAAAATTTGCAACACCGGAAGTTTCTTAATTAGAAAGTTGGCAGTATCTGAGGCGGAAATGAGCAGCCATATATGTTGCTGTGATTGGTGGTTTGATTGAGAATGATTGAGGAAATGTTTAGTAATTAAGGCTTTTCTTTGGTGTTCTGACGCGTGTGCATTTTCCGGCGTTGTGTGTTCAGATGGGTCATGGATGGTTCCTATACAGACAATAGAGATAACGGAAGCCAAGTGCATTCTACCGACGACGACGACATAATCGACCACGAGCATATCGGAGGAACGTACAAGTTACGTGACTCCAGGTATAAACACATGCTCGTCGTACTAACACTAATTAGCATGTTTGTTCCGGCCTGTTCCGGAAAGCCCAAAACTTTCTTTACATCTTCACATGTTTTCACTATCTTCACAGCATCACAGCATGTGATCAGTCATCTGAAACAACAGATTCACTTTAATCAAAAACAACTCTCTCTTCAATTCTACACTTACTTTTTATAACCTAAAATTTGATCTGAACCTAACCTGTAAACCTTTCACCTTGAAGAAAAATTGTAAATATACTGTCGTGTAGAGTAGAAGCACTGTCACTTCTTCACTTCTCTTCTTCTTGGACCGACCCTCTTGTACTGTATTAATATCAGTCGTACAGACGTAGTGCTAGTATGAAAAGTAGTGGCTAGTAACATGGTTATATCTTTGTATAGGTCAATGTCGTGCAATGTCGTATTTGGTGTGCTGGTTGTGTGGTGTGTTGTACGATTGTAATGTGCATGTTGGGTGTTGCAGGATCATCGAGATAGCAGGCGGTCGCGAGATTTACTCGCAGAGCCGCAGTAAGGCTAGTCGCAAATCGCGCAATAACGTGTTGAGCACCACGCTGTCGGCTGGGGGCGGCGATGACGTAGACAAGAAGCGCCATCACAAGTCCCCAGCGCGCCAAGGCGTTTGGGAGTTGCGTGGCGGTGGGGCCACACGATGCAACAATGACGTTGGGGCTAAGACCAAATCGCGTGGCGTGCGCGATTTCACCGAAACGGTGTTTGCGTCTGAGGTGTGCTCGATGACGATGACGCATCCGCAACAAGTTCAACAGCAGCAGCAGCAACAGCTTCAGGAGGAGTTGCAGATGCAATTGGTGCAATTGCAACAACAGCAACAGCTTCAGTTACAGCAACAACAACAGCAGCAGCAGCAGCAACATCGCAACGGTGTTTCATTGGTTAGTTCGCCGGAAAACGAGGTTCCACCCATGTCTTCTGATGTGGTTGTGTTTGATGACATTGGCGAGAGCTGGACCAATGATTCGCCACCATTAATGGAAAATGGAAGCGGTGAGGGGGATAATTTAGGCGATCGCTCAATCAACACCTCGCCTTCGATGGTACCATCTTATGGTCATCAGCAGCGTAATCATACGAATACCAATAACACGTCATCTGGAATGGAGACGATGTCGGCGGCGCAGGCCGAGCGCGTGACCAAGGTGATTGGCTCGCTCCCGATTGCCGTATACGAGGGCTCGCCACGCCGCTATGGCCCCCGTCAAGTGGAGTCCAACTGCACGCACCCGCAATTACCTAGCGCGCAGAGTTTGCTTGCTTCCCCTAGTGTCTATCCACCCAGGCCCGGCTTTCCGCAGCGGGTTGTTTGTTCCCCTAGCGAAAACGATGCCCCCACTTCTATTGCTGATAACTATGTAAGTCCCACCTAACGCACCAACGCTGCCCCCTATTAACTAAACTTAGTAATATAGTTTTAAGCTACTAAACTCGAACGAAAGATTCTAGGACATTAGTAGGACCTTAGAACTCTAGTACAACCTTTGGATTTAGGACCTCTACACCTTTACACTTTACGTTTTAATTAATTTTGCGAATTTGTGCGACGATTTATTATAGTCCAACCAGTGTTGCGGCTTGTTCTTGTTCCGCTGGTTCTAGCGTCGTAATTTGCGATTCGGGAATACGGGAATCGACGATGTCGCTTCGGGTTGTAATTTAATTACGTTCGCGTGGAAAGTAGTAAGTGGAAAGTGGAAAGATACAGGTAGACCGATGCGGAGCGTCGCCGGAATTGATTGCGAACGCTATCCCTTCGTGAGGGCAATGGGTTCGACCTATTTTTCACGCTGAGCAACCGCAAATTTAGCTGTGATCGTAATTGTAGTCGTAATCACTCTTTGTCGCAGCGGGACTATTAATATCCTAATGTAGGATCTTAACCTCAAACGCGATGCTTTTGTTTTATTGTCTTTTTATTGGATCTTAAACACGTTTGTGTTTATTTCGAGGTTAGGTTAACATCACATCATACGCTTTCTTGGTTGTCTAGATTCATTAAGTTAGATCTCTGTTTGATGAATGTGTGTTTAGGCACGTAATCAACGTTTTGATGTTTATTGGTATCTTTGATCCAGAGAACAAACGGTAGTAAACCTGGTTCACCTCGCACCACTTCATCAACGTTCGACTACCTCTACGAGTTTTCCGAAACGCGCAAAGTTCTGGAAGAATTCTTTAAATGCCCACCGCCAGAAGAAGAAAACCGTTTGGAAGCTGAATTTCAAGATCTCGAGTATGAGTTGCGTCGACAAGCTAGCGATTCGGGCAATTCCTACGTAGGTCAAAGGCTTGCGAAAGGTCGTCCTGAAGCTGATTTCTGTTTACGTATTGATTCACCCCGAAAGCACAATAGCACTAATTTATTAACCCTACAGGTAAAACCGCCACTTTAAACTCTTTAAGGTTAACATCCTGCATTGATTGAATTATTTATTTCGGATAGGATCATGAAATCACCGAATACGAAAACAACTTTTTGGACCTATCGATAGGTACTGGTTCTAGTGGTGATTTGGGTGAAACCGAAGTGGGTTTACAAGTAGGCCATAGTCGTAATTTCACGCTTTCACCCGAAACCACCGATTGTGATTCAAACTGCGGCGATCTGGACAGCGAGGTGTCGCTGATGTTGATGGAGAACGAGCTTGGACCAGCGTCCGGCTTGCTTGGTTCCAGTGGTGACTTAGCTATACCCAATGATAGTTTGAGGTTATATTCTAGTATGCCTGTATTGGAAGATGGTCTGTCGTCAGGTCATGCCAGTGATACGGATAATAACAATCCGACGGTGATGTTGATGAAAAGACAAATCACCGAAATTGAACGTGAGATCAATCAGGGCATCAAGGGAAAACAACGGGAAACTATCAATAAGCCGCAAGAAAATGGCTTGGGGTTAGGTTTGGGTTTATCACCAGCTAAGGAGAGTAGTCAACTTGAGATTATTAATGGCATCGACGCTTATGACGATGTCAATCATCAATCTGTTGATAATTCAGGTATTGTTTTAAATCTTGGAATAGTTTTGGTTTCTTGTTTGATTCTGTGATGATTTTGTTATTAGTTATTATAGTTATTGAAGGTAGTGTAGCACTGTAGTGTAGTTTTGTCTTGTTTTGTAACAATTCACTAGATAAAACACCACCTCCGCCTGCTCCAGCTCCACATCGCTGCATCATTGGAGGAGGAGTTGCCACAACCCCAACTGGCGGCGTGGGTTTGGTAGGGGGAGCAATTCAAGTCGTTGGTGGCGATACACCTGATGTCGAAGCAGCGATCAAGGACATCCGACTGACGTTGCAACGCACCAAGACGCTGCCGCTTAAGTGTCATCCGGAGGAGGAGTGCGAGGAGGGCACCGCCGTCAGCCCAGTGTGGGTGCCGAGGTAACTAGGCGCTCAACTCGTTAATTTTGAGTCTAAATTTTCATTTCAGGCAACGGGGCCTGTCCACCACCAGTGCTGACTCCGACAGGAAGGTGCAGAGTGGCGAAGAGGGAGGTGACGAAGGTAATTTTCATTAATACTTGATGTTCTTGGAACGTTATCTTTATAAAATAATTTTGTTCTAGAAGAAGCCGACACAGATCTTGAAACAGATCGTCTCTTAGGACAACAGCGCACTGACGATCAAGGATTTTACGATGACAAGGTTCGTATTTCATTTTAAAAAATGATTACCAGTGATATCACGTGATTTTGATGTGTTTTTCTTTGGTTTTATTGTGTGTTTGTTAATAATATTCATTAGGGTGATTAGGAGCGAAGGTTAGGTGAAAACTAGCGCAGTACTAGCAACATCTAGTGACTAATTTGTTGTTGGTTTTTTTCTTTATTTACTTAACCTGCATGCGATATTTTCTTTCGTTGTTCAATATTCTAGGCTGAATCGAGGCTAAACGAAAAGAAAACAGTGTTGTTAATGTTTAATGTAAAACCGAACATGTGTTATGTTGTTGTGTGTCTCTCACCCAGGGCTGGAGAAAACCCAAAAGTCGGACGATCATGCCGCCATTATCCTTACCCACCACCGGCCAGAAACAGATCATGCACCCGCTGTCGTCGCTGGCGGCGGACGCGGAGGGCACGATACTACCTGGCCTGGTCTCGCCCGATCCCCTCATCTCGCATCCCTCGTCACCCAACGTCACGTCCGACAAAAGCCAGTCGCCCCAGAGCCAGAAAGGATCTAACTCTTCGATCAAACTCAAAAAGGTGTGACGATAGGTGGCATGACTTGATGACTTGACTCTCATTACATTGCCCTCGTACTTTACTTACTTTCAAAATGGCGCTGACGCTGTTTTTTGCTTTTTTGGTTTTACTTGATTTTATTAAGTAAATATTAACGTAATTTAGACGTAATCTTTAGAGGTAACAGTTTTTTTTAGGTTAGATCAGCTTCAACTAGCAAACGTATCAGACATTTTGCATGATTCACATCAAATGTATGATAAAGTGTGCAAACATAACCAAAAATGTGCACGGCGAACCAAAACCTGATCAAACAAAATTGTAAAGTTTAACGAATTCAATTTATTGTTTACGGAAGCAAAATATAGAAAATTGTGTTTACTTTTTGAAGCATTAAATTCTGTGCACGTTTTGAACATTATCTATTCAAAATGATAATCCAACACAATAAGGTTATGTTGTCAGACTTTACAAATCATAAGTTTTAGCTGCATGGTTTATGATTAACTAAATTATGTTACGTTATTTATAATTACAGTAATTGTAAACGTTTGGTATAAACGTACAGAGACGTATTTGTAATAATTTGTGAGAAATTTTAGTATTCATTTGTTTTTTCTTTGGTTTTTGTTTTGTATATTGAATATTTGAAGCACTGGCGGCTTTTGCAAAGCGTCTTGTTGTCACTAACAGCACTTGTGCAACGTCACCATTTGTGTGACACTTACAAAATGGCCGCCGTCGACATTTGAAGCGTGCTTAACGGGCTTATTATGTTGCAGGACAAAGAGAACAAAAAGAAGGGACGTAACAAAGAAGGTGTGTATGTGTTTCTTTGACTTTGTAAACCTAACCAACCAAGTTGATTAATTACTTAGTTAATTATTAATTAGTGATTTGATAACTTTACTAATATATTTCTTGATTTTCATGCTGTCTTTTGGACTTTATCTTGATGTAAGTACAAGTGTTACTAATAATTTATTTATACACTGTACGTTTTAAACAATTAACATTTTGACAATTGACATTTGACATTTTGAGGTTATCATAACCTTGATTTTTAAACGAATTATTATTTTTTCAATGTTTTGTGACAATTTCAGGCGGCTTTTTGGATCCAACAGTCTTAATTGAAGGCGTGCTGTTTCGTGCAAGATATCTTGGTTCAACACAATTAGTCTGTGAAGGTCAACCAACCAAAACAACGCGTATGATGCAAGCGGAAGAAGCTGTCAGCCGCATTAAGGTAAAGCATGCACTATTTTTCGCCTTTGTCACACTCTCCTTCGCACTGAACACGATTATTTGCTGTTTTCTTTTGTTTTGATTTGTGTTTTTCGGGTGGAATGGTTGCGGGTTTGTACAAACATCACAATTATACACAAAACAAAATGGCGTGTGGTTTGTCACCAACTTTAAGTAACTAAAAACTAAAACTGACCACAAACAACACGATTTGTGCATGTTTCACCGTGTCTAATTAATTAAAGTAAAAGTAGATGGCGTTCGTTGCTGACGTCTTGATGACTTTGTGTGGAGACCAAACACTTAACACTTTTATATTTTCATTTAATATACTTAACAATAAATGTAAACAATGTAGGTGTGTTGTATTCGTGTATAAGTTGTAGCCGATGGATTTTGTTTGTTTCGTAAGAATTGTTTCGATTTTTGGTGTATTTGTTGAAAACTTGAAACGACTGTATTGGAGGACGTGTTTCTTTATACAGAGTGTGCTGCCCCCCTTCTCTCTCCCCACTTTCGACCAAAAAAACGGCGCACGCTTCATGTGCTACATTGCGTAATATCTATTTACATACTATATAATTATAAACATTAATGAATTTTATATAAATTTATGAATATATTTGGTTGGTTGCCTGCTCTCCGTGTATGTGATAAACCCTTCGGTTTCGAACACGTTTTCTGCGCACAATTTATTGTTTTTGTTTTATGTTGTTATCTCTTCAACAATTTGGATAATGTTAGGTTACGTTTTGCGATATGACAACTAACGCCATCTGTTGGTTGTTGGTGTATTTTAAATTTATTGACAAAAAAACATTATCCAAAGCTTTAAACATAAACTTTTTGTTGTTGCTCTTTCTTGTTTTTTTTTTTCAAAAAAACAAATCGCTTTGGATGTTTATTTCTATACCTAACCTATAAATTTCGTAACATTGTATTTTATCTGAACTGTATCAGACGAGATCATGTATATATCATTAATTGATTGAGGTTATAAAACATTTTTATGATTATGTGCACAATAGACTTGATTAATTGTATTATTTTGTTCCATTTCGTCATTTTTTGTTGTTTTGACCTTGAACCTTGACCATCTTGACCATGAACATCAAGATCTAAATGTTTATACATATTAGTGGACATGCGTATTTCCTTAATTGATATTTGCATCAAAAGTTTTTTTGTTGTACACACATTCTTCTTTGGCACACTCATAAATTTGTGGTGGTGCGGATGCTCTTTTCACAAAAGGACACGAAGGTTCACGACGGTGATATTGCAGGAGGCATCCAACCAAATGTTGCAAAGCTATGGCGCCAGCAGCAATGAAAGTAGTTTCGATGACGAAACGCCCATAGAGCTGGACGCCGAATGCGATTCGGTAGTCGATACACCTCCATCACAGCCGATGCAGGGTGAGATTTGTGATTTTCATACAACGTTGCTCTCTTCTTTTACAAAACATTTGGTTTAATCTTTAAATTTTTGTTTGGTTATATTTGTACCTAACGGTGGTAGTCGCCATATTGTCGGTCATGTTGAATTTTTTTGGTTATGTTTTGAATCTTTCATTATTGGTTATTTTTGAGGTTAGTTTTTGTTTATTTTATGAGTTATTTTGAACGGGTTGTTAAGCAATGTATGTTTGAAAATCGGCTATGCACAGAAGCGGGCGTTTTTTCGTCGAGTCCGCTGCCGTTGGGCGTCGGCGCCACCGGTACCGTCTTCCGGCTGAATTTCTTGGGCTCGGTCGAAGTGGACGAGGAAGGGGGCCGCAAGAGACGCAAGCGTCTTAAGAAAAACATGGTTGAACTGGCCGTCACTAAAATCAAGGTCGGTTACTTGAACCTGTACCAACAACAACAAAACCACACTCACACATAACCTAACTTTGACACCTTTAAACCCCCATATCCAAAATATTAATTTCTTGTTTATTGTTTGAAATAAAATGATTAATTTGTGTAACCATTTCATTTTCGACGTGAATGTTTTGCTGTTCGTTTTTTTTTGACAAAAAGAAAGTTGAATGAACCATACTAACCTAAAAATTTTACGCTTCACTTAACCTGGATTCTAGGCTTTGGTAAGTTTCTTTTTTTGTTGTTTTATTAGTTGCGTTATGAGTGTTTCATGTGTGGTTGTTGAACGTAGGCTCCTGATGGTGAGACGCAACCGAGCACGGAAGTAGATTTGTTTATTTCGACGGAGAAGATTATGGTGCTTAATACGGACTTGAAGGAGATTATGATGGACCATGCGTTGCGAACCATTTCGTATATAGCCGATATTGGTGATTTGGTGGTGCTAATGGCGCGGAGACGTTTCGTACCGCACGAAATGGAGGAAGCGCCCAAGATAAATCGCACGCCGAAGATGATTTGTCATGTGTTTGAGTCGGAGGAGGCGCAGTTTATTGCGCAGAGCATTGGGCAGGCATTTCAGGTCGCTTATATGGAATTTCTCAAGGCGAACGGCATCGAGGATCACAGTTTTGTCAAGGAGATGGATTACCAGGAGGTGCTCAATTCACAGGAGATTTTTGGGGATGAATTACAAATGTTTGCAAAGAAAGAAATGCAAAAAGAAGTAAGTTTGGCTTAACCCACAAAATGTTTAACAAGTGAAAACTTTAAATACTTTGTTTTGTCTTTCAAGGTTGTTGTTCCCAAAGCAAAGGGTGAAATCCTAGGTGTAGTGATAGTCGAGTCTGGTTGGGGTTCAATGCTGCCGACGGTGGTGATAGCTAATCTGGCACCGGCTGGTGCAGCTGCGCGGTGCGGGCAGTTGAATATTGGGGACCAAATCATTGCCATCAATGGCGTGAGCCTGGTGGGGTTGCCGCTGTCAACGTGTCAGAATTACATAAAAAATTCCAAGAATCAAACTGTAGTTAAACTCACGGTTGTGCCATGCGCGCCTGTAGTTGAGGTTAAGATCAAGCGGCCGGACACGAAATATCAACTAGGTTTCAGTGTACAAAATGGAGTGGTAAGTCTCACAATTTTCGGTTGGTAACAATGACTTTAATGAATGACTTGTGTTATTTTTTGCAACTTGTGCAGATATGTAGCTTATTGAGGGGCGGCATTGCTGAACGAGGCGGGGTACGGGTTGGCCATCGCATCATCGAAATCAATAACCAAAGCGTCGTGGCTGTGCCGCATGAAAAGATCGTCAACTTATTAGCGACATCTGTTGGTGAAGTGAGTAATTAATCTACTTAACCTTATTTTAAACCTAACAACTGTTAGTGGTTATGACAAAAACTTTATATTTTCGGTGTTGTTGTTACAGATATTAATGAAAACAATGCCAACTTCGATGTTCCGACTACTGACGGGTCAAGAAAATCCAGTGTATATCTAAATAGACTTACCGAAGGTCTGAAAGTGCCTACCTAAAACTAGTTGATATTTAAATGAAGAAAAAAAACTGTCATTGGGAATTGTTTATTAAGTTTTGGTCGTGCTTGAGTCGCAGATCAATATATTTTTTATTGTACCGTATAAGTTTTAACAGACTGAAGACAATACAAGCGAAGACCTGCGGCTGCGACGCTACGACAAGGCTCTGCACACGCGCGGATTTCGTGATAGGATCATATATCATATCTCTCAAGAATCAAGAAGAAAATTAACACAAAAAATGAGTAACAAGATGGTAAAATGCTTTGTTGGCGCATCCCGCATCCATTTCTTAAATATATATATAACCGCGCGCGCGCCATCTGACGAACTAACAAACTAAATGAATTAGAATATACCAAAGATGTTGTATAAATAATGTTGTGACGTGCAAATGCGATTGGGGATAAACGATAAACGATAAGGATCAAACAAATTATTACAGAACACTAAACACGATAACATGAGTGTAACAATTAAAACAAAAGAAGTAACAAAACACGTAAATTAACAAATTAGCTCCAAAATACCTATTTATATACGTATAATAATTGTATTGTATTATATTGTAAACTATACTACGACTATGTGAGTACGACTCATATGACTCAGCTTTCTTTTTTCTAATTGTGATAATTATAAGGAATCGGTAATTAATCGAGTTCACTCACACTGGCGAATCAATGTAAATGTGTTGTAAGATGATGATACTGCGGTTGTGGTGGCCGCGGCCATTTTGTTCATTCTGCGCATCTCTCCTACTTCTCATTTTGTTTGTTCTGATGTCAGCCATCTTGTATTCACAACAGCGTGTGAAACAAAACAACGCTGACGAATTAAATGTGCTGTACTTGTACTGCTGGAGTACATTTTTCTAGTCGTAAAACAAAAGAAAACAAACAAAAAACGAAGAGCTACAATTACGTAATTAAAGTAAAGAAAAACAAAATATATTAGCTCAGCGTGCACTCATCGCAAACGTAACAAACGTAAAAAAAAGCAATTCGATGACTTTTTGGACGATGACGAACGCGGCGACACAGCCTAAAATCCTAACCTTAAAACCTAACCTAACTTTATTTAAGCGCAGCATCACATTCACATAACACATATTAATACATACACAAAATGCAAATGTATATATTCTATATATAATTTGTGATTATCATTTCACCCAGAAATCATTTTAGATGTAAAACGGAGAATTTCTTTCTTTCAAAACGTTCGCTAAATTAAATTTGTATAAATGTAATCCTAACACTCAAAACAAAATGAAACAAAAAAAACAAACAAACAAAACACTGCTATGTTGTACTGCATATTACATTGTAATTGCATTGTAAGTATGAAATTGAACAAAATGATTTAATGAATTGATGAAACATATTGCAAAGTGTACGATGTACGAAAGAAAATGTTTGCTTGTCTTATATATTATTACTTACATTTCGAATGCCTTACGCCCCTATTTCTACTATTAAACGAATACTAAACTTCTAGTACCTAACCATATCAAATAAACAACCAAACATTACAACAACACCGAGGAGATGCAAGTAACACAATTTAAGGTTATGTTATTGTATGAACAAATCAAACAAATGAAATACAAACAAAATATTTATTATATTCGCGGATTTATAACCTCACATTTTGTGTTCAGTTCCAAGTAAAACAATGAGGTTATGAGACGATGAATGTTAGGTTAAATTAATTTTATTCTTGCATATTTAACATTTCCCCGTTTTGTTTGTATTTTCATCTTTAAACACAAAACTTGTAATTTAACGCTAATGCAGCTAAAATTGAAATGAAAAAATAACTAATACATTAAAACAAAAGAATCTTATTGTTATTTTTTAATGGCTAAGACGCTAAGAGACTAAGAGTAAGGGTATACCAGGATAAATTAATAAAGAATTAAATAAAGAACAGAGCAACCGACATTATGGCTTTTATTGATATAAAATTATTATTAACTTAAAGTTTTAAAGTTTAATTTGTGAGGTAAGATAAATCATAACCTAAAATTACACAACTACATCAACAGCTACGATAATAACAAAACAATTGATGCAATTAATGTTAAAAACAGTGATTTATTCTTTAATTGTTTAATATAAACGTTGACATTTTCCTATGACATGTAATTACCTACAATGAATCACAATGTGTAATAACTATCATTGCGCATTGCTTATAAAGAACTTTAATCTATTCTGATGATTCATAACCTCTAACTTATCTATTCGGTGTCTGCACGCACTAATTGATTCCTAGTAACGTTTTGACAGTCCAATTTCTTCAAATCTGCTTTGCAAGTTCTGTTAAATTTACATTTACAGATAAGTCAAAA
>JARJDS010035344.1:0-51467 GCA_030264155.1 Atheta pasadenae | reverse complement strand
GTCCTGCGCGCTGATTCGGGTAAACTTTTGGGTAACTAAAACAGGAGCCACCACTTTATGGCTATAAAAGTTTTGGATTTGTTAGATTCACGCCTGGAAAATTTAATGATATCCTGAAAAATTCAGGACGAAAATTGTGGCGTTTAAAAATTTGTGTTTTTTTCTTAAATTTTAATTTAAATTAAAAATTATATGTTTAAGATTTTATGGGTTTTAAGGATCATGGTAATGATTGTAAAAAAAAGGACTAAATATGTCTGTGTATGTGGTAACACATAAACACGACCAAACATAATCACTTTCATGTTGCGTAGGGTGAACAAGAACCCGTAGTCCTTGTAACTTGTTACAGGACGATACAAGGATACAATTGTCCTGATTAGTCCTGGAAACTAGAAATTGCCTAGAGGTTTGCACCTGCATTCCTGGTACAGAAACACGATACATGTTTCCTTTTAAAAATAAAAATTAAAAACAACATACAAAGTGTTTGGTAAATTTATTGCAATTAAAAAAAATTAAATCTAAACACACTGTATGTAAACAATAATAGTTAGGATTCCTGCTCTTGGTGTAAGCACTCGCTTCAAACCCAAAATATTCGGCGATCGTAACACACCTGTGAACAACACACGGTTAGTCTAAAGCGCATAGCCGCATTTGCCGCCTTCGCCGCCTCCTGCGGCAAACTCATTACGGCGGCAAGTTTATTGGACAGTTATTGGTGGCGCGCGCGTTCTTGTTGGTAAAAGGCTTCTAGGTTTTGTAAAGGAACTATCATCCTTGCTTTTCGTTAGTGTTGGGGGCGGCGGCTGCAAAAGGGGACAGACACGTTTAGCGCCGCGATGCGCACGTAGTTAAGTTAAAACTTCGCGGACGCCGGGGAAAATTTCGGTTTTACGACAGTGGAAATGAGTCCTTGTTTCGGCGGCTTGCAACGCCGCCACCGCCTCTGGTGTTAAACTGTTGCGGGGGGACGAAATAACGGTCAAAGCGTGGGGGTTGAAGGCGGTTTGTTTTACCGAATGATGATTAGTCCCACAGTGTGCTACAAACTGATACTCGTTTTAAGGTGAACGTAAAAGATAATAATAGGGGATGATTGGAGATGATAATATTTGAGGGTTAATTTTTAGAAAAAAAATATGTTTTTTTTAAGAAATCATATATTTTACATGTGGTAAATTTGACACCCTATCGTATTTTACATATTCCACCCTTTTATCCTTTCGTCCTTAATTTTCCCAAAATTCTAAGAGATGGTTACGTATGTAGATATAATATGCATATATTCCTATTCAAAGCAAAGATAAATTTAAATGCCTGCGTTGTTCTCTTGTGCTACGTTAACTACCCCTAGCTTGTTTGCAGCGGGTTGCCTATCCTGGAAGCGGCTCATGGAAGTTACACACAAAGCGAAAACGTAAATATTAGCTAGCGCTCGATCGCATAAAATAATATCGAGACGCGCGATTAATTTTGGCAGCACTGGCAAGCTAGCTAGGTGGTAAAAATATTAAGGGTGTGAGACCAGGGAATTGGGGATGATGGGGGCGGATTGGGTTGAGGAGGTGCAAAGTCGAGGCGCGTGAAATACGTGCGGGCGCGCACGTGAAAAAATGATTTACGAGCTGAATTATTAAGTGGATGCTGTTGCTTCTAGGCGGCAGGACGAAAACGACGCTGTTTATGCATGCAACATCCTTAACACAAAATGAAAATCCCACGACGGGCAAAATACCGGCCTGTTATTAAAAACTATTAATTATGCCAGCGGCTGAGGGTAACAAATTTTAACACGTTGACTTACGTGCAGGATCTCAAAGGATTAAAAAGGATAATAAATTTTTTGTTTGTTTAAAATTAAAAATTTTTGTTCAAAAATAATTGGTACTTTTTAAGGATTTAAAAATAAGGATTTCAGTCTCAATATTCTGTATATGCATCGATAATTATAGTCTGAAACACAAACGGAAAGTTTGAACTGAACAACCCTTCGGAACGGATTTCTGAAGAGGCAGGAGTGTATACTTGATCGTGTTAGTGAGTCCCGGTCAAGCACAGGCCCGAGGCCAATCTCTTCTTCTAGGTAATGGCTGACGCTGCTTGCGTACACAAGAGGCAGCCCATCAAGCATAATAGTTCGTCGATAGTTTGCCAATTTATTAATTATTGTTGTTGCTTCGAACAGGTCCCGGATTGTTATTGGGACGTTCTCGATCCTCTCGGCCGTAATTACGATGTTACATTAATGGGGCCGCGGACCTTAATAGCCGCCGAATGCATTCACAACTAATGTAGGAGAATCGACAGGGAAAGGAACAATTTAATTAAACTTTAATGGGAACTTTACAATCAAAAAATAGGTTATTTTAAAGTTTAGATTAACTGGGTTTATTTTATTAGAAATAGTCCCTTCAAAATATAGTAAAAATAAATAAAAGCATTCAATAACGCATTAAATTATCCTTTGAGTGCCCAGATAAATTGTGCGTTATCCTGAATCCTGCTGTCGGGATAAATTTTCCATTCTCAGGTTAGGTCTCCGATCAAATTAACGAAATGGAATTGTACTTGTCTCAGTCTCACTAAACGTCTGAGATCAGAACAAAATCAATGTGGCTGTCAATTATTTATTGCTCACCGACGGGGCCGGCGCCCGGAGCTGTCCCGGGACGTCCCCGGCCGGACGTCAGCCGCCGCCGCCGCCGCCACCGGATCAATTCCAAATTAATTTTTAATTCTCGACCCCGCGCCGAGCTACAACTACAACGAGCAGGAGTAGCAACACCAAACGATTGAAAGCATCCCTTAATCGAAACCACTTTGTAACATTGCACAAACGGTTCAAATTGAATTTAAGATCGATGTGCATTTTATATGATTTATAGAATTTTGAAATTGAAATTTGAAAATAGAGTTACATATTTAATTATTATAAAAAGTTGCATAACTTGTATGAAATGTAAGAATTCTCGAAAACATAAATAACAAATTTACAAGACGTTGTGCAATCGTCGTTTGCTTTCATTGCGTTTCATAATAGTGTTTGCTGCAATGCAAGAAGCGTGTCGTTTTCTCGTCCTCGGCGTTAATTAAGTTTCGCCCTCAGTGATCCTTGTCGATGTCGTCAACAAGTTGCCAAGTTCCGATGCGATGCAATTGGATCACATTGCACGAGGTTTTTTTTCTGAACGCGCCGCCCCCCATGAACTCTTCAAAGATTGCACGTTCTTTGATACGGGACGAGAAAAGGACGATTTGCATCACGCCCAGCCAAGACGTCGTCGGCTAATATCCTTGCCATGCTTACAACGCGTTCCACTTAACTGAAAACGTCGGACGCGTTTTAATTAAAGCTTTACAACGAAAACAAGAAAAAAATAGAAACGTGACTTGCACAACCTGCACAACCTGCAAATTAAAATTTTTAATTTTTTAATTATAGACCAAAATGTTTGGATCACACCTTGTATTTTTTTGCCTTACTTATAAAATTTTAAATTTTGAAAATATTTGTAAGGATTTTAAGGATTTGGTACGTCAAAACACAAGGATATGATGATGTATGAATTACGATGCAATAAGTCCTTTTCTCCAAAAGGTAAACACATCTTATTTGTATGTAAATCGCGGGTCACACGTGCCAGGACATTTCGTGTTGGTTCATCCTAGTTCGCGCTTGAATCCTCGTTGAAGCTTCCATTTCCTTCGTGTGCAAAATAGGGCTTATTGCAAGGACCCTCAAATTTGAATTCATCGTCGGACAATTACACTCCTCTTCTTCGTCCTTACGAATCGTCATTGTCCTTGAAGTAATTTATCCACTCTGAATATTTGAATGTTAATATTTAAAATTTAATATTTTTTCTAAAATAAAATTTTGTTATCCTGCAAAAAAAGGATTTTTGAAAAGTCGTAAATTCTGTAAAGGATTTACATAAATATGCAAATGCGCGATGTATTTCGTTTTGCGTGCACTCTTCGTGTGTCGATAAAACCAGCGAGTGGCAGCGACGGCGGCGGCGTAGGGGTGGACAAACTTAAAGCCAAAGTGCATGGCGACTGACGACGCGAATCGAGCGATATTCCATCAAGAGCACGACCGCACGAGTTCCACCACTGTTGGAGCTAATACGTTTAGCGTGTCGTCGCCATCCGCCGCCGCCTTCCACCCACCCCCCAGTCAATACACACATTCTGCATTGCAAAGCAAGCGCCGGATGATGCAAAACGTCGACAGCGTCGAACAACGACAAAACGCGAGTTACGAGTCAATCACTTTTTTTGAAACGAGTTTATTATTCAGCAGGAAAAACAAAACAAAATAAAACAAAAAAACAAAAACAAACAAGTTTTTATAAAATGGCTTAATAATTTTAGTCCATCGCTAATATTTGTTGTTTCTATCAAAAACTAATATTAAAAATAATCGTAAATTTGGCAGGATTCAGTACCAAGCAGGAAATAGTATCCTGCTTAATGTTGAGTACATAGCTGCAGAAACTATGAATAACACGTGTTCATAATGAACGAAAAAGTACGCCAGTTATTCCTCGTTAAACCTCCGGCGCGTTTAGTTCCTGCTGTTGCGCTCCTGCCACTCGTCGTCCTGCGTTTCATGCGCTCCAAGCAATTAAAACGCAAAGGACGAATGCAGTGCGTGAGCCGCTTACGAGTACGTTTTCCGGGATAATAGTACACGAGACACACAACACACAACATCTGTCGCACGTGCACAAAACATAAATTATATACAGTGCGTTTTATTTCTAAATAATAAATAATAAAAGAAAAATATTTAAAGAATTAGATAATTTGTTTAAAAAATTATGTCTCCAAGAAAATATTTTATTAATTTTTTTTAATATTCATTTCAAAGTTGGTCACGAACACACTGTATACACCTATGATGTGTATATCATGCGCATTTTGTGCACAACTATGTTTTGTTTTATAAAACGTGATTGAAAGAAAGAGTGAGACAATAGGACTGCACACTACACACCGTTGTTTTACTAATGCGGCGCACGCCGCCGTCGGGACCGGAGGCGGTTGTGGTGTGGTAGTTGGCAGCGTGCGTGCGCTTCATGCATGTAATGATAACGTTGCGTGCGCGTGACACGCTTCTCGACGCGAAAAAGTTTCGCAATAATTTTTTCGTCGCGCCCACTTTATTGTTGCCACTCACACTTTAACCCCCAGCCACCCCTTTTGGGTATTCGTAGTGTTTTTTTCATCCCCCAGCAAATATGCACATGCATCCGACATGTAAATCCTCGATTCGAGGTTATGTGTGTTGCTCATTTTGTGTTTTGTTTTTGTTTTGTGACGCACACATGCGACTTCATCCTCGACAGGACTAATATGGCTGCCGTCGTTGATGGAAAACCGCGAGTAGAGTCGACACAAAAGTGGAAAAACGAACGACACACTTGCGAGCATGAAAAAGTTTGATGGAGTCATTATGTAATTTTTCCTCATGCTGCCTGCCATGTCGTTTTGTGCGGGGTTTGAAGAGTGATTCTTTTTTTTCCTGCTTTGTTTTGCTGTTGTAGGCTTGAAATGGCAAAACATTACCATTTCCGGGGTTGCGGAATGGTAATACACGCCGATCTAAATGTTATAGTTATGATAATTTTGAAAGATGTTAGTTTTTGATTTAGGATATTACGCGAATAATAAAGAAATTTGTAAAACAGAACAAAAAATAGATTTTTCCGGTTTTCCGGTTTTTGTATTTTGGTAAAAAATCAATAATTTTTGTTTAAAACCTTAGAAAGATTTAGTAATGATAATTTTTTAATGATTTTTTTTAACATCCGGTTTTCCGGTTTTAAATATTAAAAAAAAAACTTATCAAAACGCCTCAAAAAGTTAATTCTTTTAAAATATGAAACGCGGAAGTCACAAATTGTGTTAAATTATCAGAAACCGGAAGTCCATCTCATCAAAAACAAAACTATAAAATATTACACTTCTAGTGTGGCTGCGAGTCGATGATAAAATGAATTCTGTTTCACGCTCTGATGCATTTTCCGCGCTTCCTCCAATTTTTAGATAGCAAATGCATTCGTATGGCCAGCGCATCTTCTTTCCGCCGTCTTGCGTCCTCCTGGACGACTTAATAGCCGAATTTATTGGTTGTAATAAAAGGCATTATGTGAAACCACTCGGACTTTATTGAGATTGCGAGCCGTCGACGTCGGTGGAAAAACTACCCACAACTATCGTCGGCTTTTCCGGCTGGCGGCGTCGTCGCCGTGTTCGTTTTGGCGACGTCGCAATTAAATTACACGAATAAAGATAACGATGTCCTTTTTAATTTACTTTGATTAGAACTGACGTCCGGCGAAGCGTGAGCCAATCTCGATCTGCCCGAAGGAAAACGCACGGAAATGAAGATGTTAGATGGCAGACATTAGATGTCAGTTTTCCTTTTTACTTTTTGCTGCCGCACAATGTCAATTTAGTGAAAGGTACACAATTGTAGTGTAATGTACGATTTAGAACGTGTTGAGAAAGTTTATTTTTTAAAAACCGGAAAACCGGAAATTAGTAATTATTATTACATTTTAATAAAAAATGATAATTTGTGTTTAAACTCATAATTTTTATGGAGAAATCACTAAAATTTACAATGCCGGAAAACCGGAAAACCGGAAAAAATTATGAAAACGTTTTAAAAATGAATATTTTTTTATTTCTTTAATTTTTTTTATCATACCGAAATGTTTATGTGCTGTCAACATATTATTATCCTGTTTTATTATTAATATACTCGTTATCCTGTTCATAAACCTCACATACAAACATGTTATTACTTTATTATTTCCTATATATTTTATGAGACGTTTTATGTAATGTTATATATAATGATTTCTTATTTAAATTTCTCCTCGAAAAAATGTGTGTAATAATTCACTGACACTAATGTCCTGTTGCAATAAAATTGTATTTATCCTTGCAAATACGTTCAATTTACGAGCAATAACCATTTAGCCGGTTTGTGTTTTTTTGTTGTTTGGTTTTTGTTTTGTTTGGCTACATCAATTTCAACAAAATTTACGTTTATTCGTGCGTCATTTGTTCGTTTGCAATAATTTGTTCCGATATTTTGTTTTGTTTGTTCGTAATTTCATCGTTTTATATCGCCGCTGTGCGAAATTTTCGCCTACGTCCCGGAGTAATGGCAGATCGTTTACGATTTCAATCATACCGTGCGCTTTTTAAATCGTCGATGACATTGCGATTGCAATAAATAATTCAATGTTTAACGCGCAACGCAAAACGACGCAACGACAATGCGTTATTAAATTTTGAAAGCGATTCGAACCGGAAATAACACAAAATTGATAAAAAAAACTACAAACATTTTTTTTCATATTAATAAAAACAAGTTCTTCGTAATCATAAGAATGTGTAACAATTTTTTTTACTTTGATTTCCGGTTTAATTATTGTCTACTTCCGGATTACTTATTTAGTCAAAACTATTTTTTTTAAAGTTTGTAATTAGGAACTCGTTTAGTTATAATTTTATCAAAACTAAAATCCCGGAATACCGATAAACCGGAAGTGTGAAGTTTTTTTCCGGTTTAGCAAAACTTAACCTAAAAAAACTATTTTTAACATTTTAAAAGATTGAAGATAAAAACTTATGCGATAATCCTAGACGGTTTAAAAAATATAGATCCTTTTGAAGCAGGAAGCAGGACACTGTGACAAAAGGACGAAACTAAAAGATGTTTGCTCATAGTGTTTATGTCTCCTTTTCGCCGTCGCTATCATGATGAGGTGTAATGTTGACTTTGTAAACATTTAGAGTTTTTTTTTAAACGATCTTATATACCAAGTGTTCAAAATTTAATTTATAAAGAAATGTATTGTTTTTTTTAAAATTTATTATTATTGTAAATTAATTTGTGAGTAATATTCATTTTGTTGGGACACCTTGTATGTTGAGCTATAAAAGTGCATCTTTTTTCAATTTCCATCCCTTCTTGCACTTCCGGCCCAAAACGATCCTTTTTGCATTTTTACCGTCGTTATCCTTCCACACCCCAAGCACAAGTACACACCGTGCTTCATAGCAAAAGGGGTGCTTTTGTCCTTTTTTCGATTTCCGCCTGTTTCACAAATGCACTTGTTTCCGGAAGTATGTGAGGCGTCCATTCCCAACCCCATAATAACGGCAATAATCGTCGCAGTTACGCTCATGTGAATATCGTGTCACTTTATTTTTCGTCCTTTTTTTCAAGTAGTCCTTTATAGTCTTTTTAGTCCTTTTTTTTTATTTTTGAAGATATGATTTTTTTTACTTCAAATATTTAAGGGTTGAAACTCGAAAAAGTTTTTTTGAAGTAAAGTTATTTTTATCTTCTAAAGTTTTTCGTCCAGATTTTTCCCTTTTCTTGTTAAGTAAGTTTAAAATAAATTAGATTTCCTTTTGATTAAAAGAATTAATAAAGGAAAAAGATGGGCGGGATGGTTACTAATGGAAAGGCAAGGCAGACGCACGCAGGCGTGTGTGCCTGCCTGGCGCGCAGATATTGCTTTGGCTCGACTCCAAATCGATTTTTCCGACGATTCGCAGACGACACGAAGGAAAACCCGCGATGGTTGTGCCAACAAACCTGCAACAGCACTGGTGCGCTGAAAAACCTAAAAATAAAGCCATCCGCAGTGAAATACTGCACGACGAACATAAAACTAACGCCGGGAAATAAACTAGTAATCAAGGAAATTCAGAAATATTAGGAAAATTCCTGCTGAATCGTTTTGGAACTTGGAAAAAATAGATTTTTACGGAGAGTAAAGCATTAAAAATAACAAGATTGGGATAAATTGTAAATAACTTCTACAGTTTTTAAAAATTTAACAAAATTTCAACAATATGTTATAGATTACTAAATTTTTTATTAACTTTTGTATTTGTTGTAATATTTATTAAAAAAAATTAAGGTTGGTTTTTCAAGTCAAAGTTTAAAGTTTGACCGATTGACTAATTTTTTCTCGTGTTTTTTAATAGAAAACTGGTTGTAATTTCTAAACTAATATATAAAATTAAAAAATTTAAAAAGCAACTGAAAGATTATTAAATTTTGGTTTAAATAAATAGAAAAAACTTTGACATCCCTTAGAAAACAAAGACATAATCGTAAAAAGTAAACCAGAGAGGATAAAAATAGTACACTTAAACTCCAAATATAAAATTGTTTCACCTAATATTGAGAAAGAAAATGAAAGAAAACGACAGAAATTGGAAAAGGATGAGATAGTATTAGATACGATAGATAGACAATTAAACCAAATGACGTTTATTGTCTCTTCTATTACTAGAAATCCACAATGTTTTTTAGAAACAAATAAAATTTAAACAAAAAAATTATCTTTTTTGAACATTCTGAAATTAATTTTTAATATTACATGTCCTAAATTTCCTGCTTCATCCTATTTTACTGCAAATTTGTCTTAACGCTAATTTCCACGCGAAATAATTAAAAATGCAGACATAGAAAATTTCGCTTAGTTGTACGAAAGTTTGTTGCACTCTCCCGCTGTGAGAGAGCGCGCGCGTCCTGCGTCCTGCAGCGCCCGGCGTGTGTGCACTGCAGACGCTTTGATCTATAGAGAAGCGACGCTTGCGATGCAGGTCGCGTCGTTATCCGGAGTAATTGCCGGGCTTTTCCTGGCCTCGGTCTCGGACTTGTTTTGTTTGGTTGTTTTTTTTGTTTTTATTTCCGCCGCTCATTGCTCATTCTCGGAGCGGGCAAGGATAACACAGAACTTCACATTTTTGCAGTTAATTTAATAACGCGCTGGATACACATCGAGTTAGCGTGTTCGAAATAACGAAAAACATCATGGCGGTCATGTATACAAGGATGCCAAAGGATTCCACCCGGAGTAGCGGATATCGTTTGATGTCCACGAGTATGTTTTCCGACTTTTTGAACTCGACTGCTTTTTCTGTGTTTTTCGCAAGTTTCGAGAGTTTTACTATTCGCATAATTTGATCTTTGTGTAATATTAAAAATTTATTATAAACCCGGAAAACCGGAAATCACATAATATGTACTTTTTATTGTAATTTAAAAACTAGAATTTTTTTGGTTAATATTTTTAAAAACGGAACTCATTCTAAAAACAGGATATCCTTAAATGCATAAACCGGAAGTCAAATTTCCAATGCTATAAATTGTTTTTGTTTACAATTTATAATTTAAAGAATTAATTCTTTGGAATTTTTGTAAAGTTTTGTGAGATTTTCCACATCCTGGAAAAACTTTTCGAGTCCTGTCCACGTGTGTGTGAGTGTGGGTGACTTAATATTTTCTCTCACCTAGCGAAAATCGATACGCTCGCAAGTGAGTAGTAGCATTACGCTTTTGAGTTTGAGTTTCTCAGTTCGACTTTGAGTTTGAGTTACGTAACCAGCGAAGAAATGCAAACTGGAGGCCGACCGACGCGCTCACAGCGGCCGGGCGAAGTAAAATGTGAAAACGTGTGAAAACGAAAGGATAATATGAAAAATGCTAACTCGAGCGCACGCCGCAGCCGAAGGAAAAATTGAAAATGTCAAAAAATGTTAACACGATTTATGCAGTCTGCGTTGACATTTAGAATATGAAAATCACTTCCATTTTGCCGCGATTTACATAAAATAAAATATCAAAACATAAAATATTGAAATGTATGCCAGCATTGTAGTGGAAAGATTCCTAAGAAAATTATTAAACCGGAAATTAAAGATCACAGTAAGAAATGTTGTTTGTTTAAGTCTATTTGGGATTGTAAAGTTGATTCTAACATTTTTTACCTTAAAATAATCAAAAATTATTAAACCGGAAAAGCGGAAATTCAAAAAAAAAATTAATTTTATAATCTAAAGATAATATTTAATCATACATTAAAATAAATATTTTCGTAATGTTTTTTTTGTAAAACAGAAAATTAATTTTTGTGAAAAACCCAAATTTTCCACTTTCCCAAGATTGGAAAACGCACTTTATGTCGCTCTTTAAAAACGCTAAACGTGGCTTAACTCTGAATAAACTTTGCTTGTACGCAGTACTTACCCTTCGTTTTGCGTTTGGTCCTGTTCGTCCTGTACGAAAACCTAATCACTGTAAATCTCAAAGTTTCCACAAAGTTTTCCCTGTTTTCCAAGCACAACGAAGCAGGCAAGTTTCCACCATTTTCGTCTTGTATTTCCATTGTTAGTCAAGAACATTTTTTTTTATCTGAAAAAAATTGATTTTCATTTAACCCAAAATGTATTGTGGAAAATATTTGGGGAAATTTTTGGTAAAAAACAAAACATGCAATATCTCTCAAAAATCATAACAGAATTTGACGTGTAATTAATTAAAACGGCCGCAATTGTGCTCGCATTCGTTTAAAGCTAATTTCCCAATTTCCCAGACTCATTATGCGCACGTACATTTTCCGATATCAAAATTTTCAATTTCGGTTTTGTCTTCTCAACTTGACATGACATTAATTCGGCGCAATTTTCGTTCACGTCATTGTCTCAGTGCACAAACGCGCTAACTGTAAGGATACGTAAAGGATACGTAAAGGATAATGAAATTTTCATCCAAACATGTCGCGACTTCCAAGACTTGCAAATGTTTTTACTGCAACCAGCTCAACACGAACGATATTTTATTTACGTTTGCGGTTTCTGTTGTTTTTCCACATTTTCCGAACATTTCCCACAGTTTGCGCGCATATTGGTTAGGTTAGGGTGAGCGTATGCACGTTGCAAGTTTTGAGGCGAGTCGTAGCGTGTTTGCCGGCGACGGCGACGGAAAAATCGGGAAAATAAGTAATGGGAAAGCCTCCTGCAGTTAGAAAGCCAAGCCGCCGCCATGGTTTGAGGGGATGAGGCAAGGATTACTTGACAAGGAACAAAGGACTTGCTAGTTGTGTTACAAATACGCGTCGGTCATGCAAACTGCAGTTTGTTATTTATGTGTGTGTGAAGCTTGAGAAAATGTATTGGAAAATTTTAATAAATTAAATTACGAAACCGGAAATTAAAATTATTTATCTATTTTTTCTTGTTATTTTCTTAAAATGTTAATTTGATTAAATTTTGTTTATTTCTTTATAGAAACCGTTTAAATTTACAAAACCGGAAAACCGGAAGTTACAGAAAATTATATGATTTTGTGTAAAAAAAATTTTAATTTTAGTTTGAAATAAATGAAGCAAACACTAAAACTTACGTTAAACTGAAAACAAAAAAAGTAAAGACGCAGTGCGAAGGACGAAAGATGTGCGATGAGGTCCTGGCAACGTAAAATATGTCCGAACATTAGAACGTCGGATGAGCTCGTTCGTCCGAGAGCTGGCGCGCGTTTGGTAATAAATTCGAGTTTGATTTAAAAGTAATTGAGATAAAGCGCCCGTCTCAGGACGAATACGCAAACAGGATACGCGATCCGGCACTCGCACTTCTGTAAATAACTAATTTTGTTTTATCCATCAGCGTAAATCAACCCTTTCATTTGATTTCTAGTATTTGATTATTTTTTTCCTAAATTCCAAATTCTAAACCACACAAACACATGGTATATTATTTTTATAGAGTAAAACTTGTACTAATATGGTTTCGACTTCAAATAGTTCAATTAATGTCCAAAAACGAAGTGGCAAATCTATTGTAGTAGCACTTTGGCAAGCACTTTCAGCCCTCAATAAGGGTGTGTAACGGCGTGCGGCTATGTACACCCTTAGAGCGAGTCCTAAAGCTAATTATCCTTTATGTAACGACTAATATTGTTATTAGAAATCGTGAAATTTGCTGAGCGACACCCTGGGACACCCTTGTGATAACAAAACTTCGGAACAATCCATACTCCAACCCTTAGCAAATCTCCACGTGTCGTACACCCTTTATTTCGACACTGTGTCGCCTCCATTTGTATAGATACCGAACTTGTCTTTAGATAAATTCAGTCTTCACATCGCAAACAAAACACAAACGTTTTGGGCATTGTGTATTGTGCGAAAGTGAAATTGAAGGAGTTTAAGGAGTCGAAGGGGTGGAAATCAATTTCATTGTCAAAATGCATTGAATTGAAATTAATTGAATTGAAACTTGAAACTTAAAGGGTTTGATATTCTCAGGCTTTAACCTAGAAAATTTTAAATTAATAAAATTCAGACACATTGTATAACGACGCCATTTTGTAAACAATTCTTAAGTTGTGAGAAAACCGCAATCCGAAATCCGTAAACCTGGGTTTTAGCAATTGAAGCGTTTTGTGAAAGAGCTCGACAAGAAACTGTGGACAAGCGAGACAACAGAATGTCCGTAGGGTGAAATAAGGGTCGCAAAGGTCCTGCCAAAGTCCTGCAGGTCCAGTAAACCGATGCAAGGTTTTGGTGGAATACCCCCGTGAGACTTAAGTTGGCAAATACATCGTATGTCATAATTTGCGTATATTTTCAAAAAATTGTCAACAAAATTCCAAATATTGATAATTGGGGTTGGCAATTTTGATTATACAGTGTGTCATTAATTCCTACACCATTGGAAATTTGTAAATTTTATGCCATATCCAAATTTTATCGTTTGCGTGTTTCTACAACTGCATAATTCAACAAACACAATCGCAACGTATATGCCACCCCCGGGCCTGTCGTAAAGCGCATAAATCACAATTATATCGCATACTCATTGGCAATGCAAAATAAATAATAATGCAATAAAATAACAATGCTCATTGTTCGATTGTGTTCAATTGTTTGAAAGTGGTGCGAACATTGCCTTCCTCATCCCCTTTACCGCCCCCGACGAAATTGGAACGTCAATTGTTTACTGTTTACTATTGCCTGTTAACTGTTTGCGAAATTATTTCACTACGATTTACTCGTTTTACAATTTTTGATCGTAAAACTTATAAGCCGGAATATTATGTAATCAATTAATGTTGAAAACCGGAAGTTAAACAACATCATTAATTTGTATAAATCATATTTATTTATTTATTATCTTTATAATTATGATTTCATACCAACGAATAAACAAAAACATCATATTTAATGTAAATTACACCAAACCGGAAAACCGGAAATCATAAAATAGAGAAATTAATTAATTAAATAATTCGTATTTATTTGTTTGTAGTTAAAAAAAGCTAAAAAAATTAAAATTAAAAACCCGGAAGTTAAAATGAAAAACCGGAAATCCGGAAATTTATTTAAAATAAATATTTAAATTGTATGTATTTGTTACAGTTTTGATGTGAGAGGCAAACCATTGTCTCAGGCTCGTCATTGGTCCGCACCGGAAGTCTTCGGTTCAAGAGCTTACTTCCGGACGGTGTCCGAACCGGCGCAGCTTGTAATCGATGATATTCGACGTCATGACGAGGGAGTTTACCGCTGCAGGGTAGATTTTCGCAACGCGCAGACTCGCAGTTTTCGCTACAATTTAACAGTCATAGGTATGCAACCAAATTTACTTTATACTTTTTATTATTCCGCAAACACTTGGTATGTTGTTTAAAATTTTTAATTAAAACCTCGCCATAAATCAGGATGCGTGTAGTGTACAGCTTAAACAATGTTTAAATCACTCAAAAAACAACTTAATCCTGCGCAACACGCGGATTAGTGGATTAGTCCTGCGGTAGGACTTTGGTAGGACATTCGCAGGACGAAACAGACGCGCATTAGTCATCTTCTTGTCTGTAGCATTATAAATCGTCGGGCATTACGTTAAGCCGTGGCGCGCTAATCAATTACGTGTAATTAAGTATGAGCTATCCTTCTTACAAGTCGGGGGCGGCTAACCGTTCATACTCAGAGACGTTTTAGAACGCGCGCAGCGTATTTAAGTGTGTAATGTAAGTAGGTGTGTATAAGTGTACAAGTCAAGTTGAGTTTGGTTGAAAACTCGCCTGGGGGCAGCAGATGGTTGAGTGGTAGCGGGGGTAGCAGATGGTGGCGGCGCTATTGCCCGAGTAATTAAACATATCTGTCAAGTATTAATATGTACGGCGTGGTGCACTTGGCTATAGATGAGTTATTTGACAACAAATACCGCCCCCTAAAAATCCACCCCCAAAAAAACCACCCTTAATTTTAAATGCTTTTTTTGGTGTGTTTGTTAATTAATATGTTAAAAAAATAATTTTTTAAGGGTGGTTTTTTAGGATGATTTTTAAGGATTAAAAATTTTTGTGTATTGTGTTAAACTTAATATAAGATTGCTGCAACTTGAACCCGTTCAATCTGCTGCTTGCAAGGATTACGGAAGTGGCGTGGAGGCGGCAGCGGGATGTCGACGTTCGGGAGGCGGCTGAACGGATTAACTGCATTAATAATTCATGCTCAAGTCGATTTAAACTCGAAACGGATGCGGCGCGCGACCGAACGCTCCAAACGATACAAACGCGTCATTCTGTGATCCGCTGCCGCCGTCGCCTTCCAATGTCGCAACAACCGCCGCCTTTATTGCACACCACATTTCGTATTCCTTTCCTGCGTTTTGTATTTTCCGATGTTTAAATCTTCGACAAGAACGGGAATATTTACACATAATGTTTTAATTTATTATCTTAACAAATATACCAAGTGTCCAAAGTCAAATTAATTCTACATTCTCATTACCTCACCGCCTCCGCCACCGTCAGCGTCGCAACATTCTCCATGAGAATAGATTTTAGATTTACGTCTAATGCGGCGTGTAAAGTTGCGAAAGCTTGGGAAATTCAGCTTATGTCACAGCGGAGGCGGCAATGGAGGCGACGATGGCGAGAATATGAAAGTCGTTAGAACTTAATCGACGATGCAGCCGAAGCTCGATCGAGAACATTGATTTCGATAACGCAAGGATTTGCTACCCAACTCACGCCGTCTGATGCCGCCTCCCACAAACCGTAAAGAAGCTTAAGGATGCGCGCTCGCACTTAGCGCACAATTATCGTCAACAATGACAAATAATATCTTTGTCGCGAGTCAACTATCGGCACGAAGTCGTTAGGCAAGTCGTTACGCAAGTTTCCCATCTTTGTGTGATCGGCGGCGGCTCGGCGCTGAGCATTCGACGCTTTTCCGATCGGCAAAGCTCTGTCACTATACATGCGAGCTTTTCAACCGACAAACTTTCCACGCGTCATTGTGCATTACTCGTCGCATGCAACAAAAGTTTTCTCAAACATATTTTACATTGGAAATTTTTAAGGATAATAAACAGGAATATTAACAAACTTACAAACTTTCTGATGAAATTAATGTATGTTTTTATTGAGTAATCGTAATATTAAATTTAAAAAAATCTCTAATTTTGTTTTATTATCCTTTTTTATCCTTACGATACAAAAATCTTTGAATAGTCCTTCGTTTCACAAATGTAGCGAACTTATCTCGAGCAAGAAAATTGGATTCGATACGACGGGATTATGCCTGAAGGCGCGTGCGGGTAGTGAGCGGGTAGTGTGCTGGTCTTGGCGGCAGCCAGCAGTGGCAGCAGGAGCAACCGAATCCGTGGAATCTTCAGCATCGACTTATGGCTTCACGTGCGCGCGGTGGGCGGCATATGCCAATACAAGCTGATCGACGGCGACGAGGTAATACACAGTAATGAACTTCATATTGATTTCGCGTAATCCAGCAGGAGGCGGCGCAGCCAATGTACGAACGTTGGCAGCAACCGTTGACTTTGCTTTCACAAAACCGAATATAATACTGTGTATTCCTTGCATTAGATATTATTACTACTCGTATAATTTATTATTGATGCGGAATTACGCCAGAACCGGGGGCGGCGCAAGCATTGAAAAGATATCGAGTCCTTAATCGAATCGAACCAACACAAGAAGATGCTATTTCTTATGTTGAAATATTAGCAGAAACCAGAAACCAGAAAGAAAGTAATTTTGGTTTTGGTTGTGGTAGCACTGGAGGCGGTGGAGGCGGCAATGATACAAAATATTATTATAAAAATCCATAAATATCTGACGTAAAATATTCTTAATTATAATGATATAAATTTTTCTTTATAATTTATTTAACTTTATAACAAAAAATGTTTAAATTATTAATATACAATGTGTCCGCCGTAAAAAAAAAACAATAATATTTTGGTTAATTTAAATTGTGTGTGTTTAAAGCTCAAAATGGATTAAACCCACCACAGGATTACATAAACTACCCCCGAGTTACGGCGGTGGCAACGTGTGTGCCTCTGCGCTCGTTGTTCGTATGCGGTTTTGCCGCCCCTCAGGCCGCGCGCCAACGCGATACATATATCCGGTGATAATAATAAACCAAATTTTATTACGCGCCGGAAGATTAACCCATCAACGACGTTACGCGTACAGAACATTCGGAACGGCGGCGGCGACGGTGGCGGCGGTAACAACCGAAATACTAAAACCACCCTCGAATTACGAAATTAACGATTTACTGGCCTGTTGTTTGGTTTAACACACAAAACTTAAACAAAAATTAAAATTTTCCTTTCGTCCTGGGTCCTGAAGAAAAGAAAAATAAACATAATGACTTAAGCCTTACGCTTAATGAGTCCGCGCAGCTTGGTAGATATACAATATCCTTAAAAGTAGCACGTCATTAATCATACTCATACTTTTAGTCCTTTTTCGTCCTTTTTACGTTCTACTTCTTTTAATACAAATACTTTGGATTTTACTTTCAAAGACGCACAAAATTAATGATCCTCTAATTGATTAATAAATTAATAAATAAAGTTTTGCGTACAATGGTTACGAAAATGGTTTTGGGTAAGGTCCTGCAACGAACCTAGTACTTTAAAGGATAATAACAGGTTTTAACGTCAAAATAAAACATTCATTTTTAATTAGTTTCTTTTTTATTGGTGATATGAAAGGAATTAACGTCGCGGGTTATATCAAGAGTACGTTTGATATTAAATTTTAATTAAATCGATTTGCACTAAGCGCAAGGGTCAATTTAATTGGCTGTAATTTAATTATTATCATGGCGTGCTGAGCGATTGTACTGAAACGGCGGTAAATCCATAACAATGAAACGAAATTTATTGTTAAAGACTAATTAAAATTTAAATTATTTGATTTTCTAATTTGAGTTTTTAAGTTTTTGTAGTTTTACAGTTCTTTTTTTTTATTTTTAGTTAAAAGAAATACAAAAACTATCATTTATTATAGGCAACCTCACATACATATTATTTAAAAGTTGATGGTAAATTGTTTGAAACAAAAACAAACAAACAAAAATTTTAATTTTTATTTACTCTTAACCAAATAAATATAAAACTTTTATTTTCTTGTAACAAATTATCGCAATTTATTGTAATTCACCATTTCGTTTTTTGTAGAACGGAAAAAAAGGATTATTTGCATTAAAAGACAGATTTTACAAAAACGAATAAAGTATGTTACAAAGAAAGCTGAGCGCGTTCAATAAAAATAATTGTCTATTAAGTGAGTTTTTATTGTCGCGACGACAGATGGAAGTTTCGATTGCCGCCTCCTTTTAACCCGGTCGTCGAGCGTTCAAGCGCTGCAGGACGAGAGTAAATGGACTCGCCATCCATGTCTTCCAAAAAAAAAACTGTCGAACGTTTCTCGCTTGGATTCGTTTCGAATTGTACAAAGTTGTAACAAGTTGTACAAACTTTCAAGTGAAATAACAATTACAAGCTTTACAACACAAAATAATACTAAACCCAATATATAATGTGTTAAGTTTTATTAAAAAAAACATAATGAAAGTTAAACACATCAAAAACCTGTAAATTTGTTGGTTTTTTTAAATTTTCAGCAGTAATGAAAAAATAATTATTGAACATCAAACAGTCATGAACTCTACGCACCATAACGTGCTTTTAAAAGCTTCAAATGTCCACGAAAAAAAACTAAACGTTTTTCAATTTTTTTTTAATTTCATCAAAACCGGATAAAAATGTAACCAAAAAATCAGTTCAATATTTAATTAATAAAGTAAATAAACCAGAATGTTATTAATTACGTTTTTATTAATTAAATAATTCCACAAAGGCTCCAGCGTCGCGTGAAACGTAATTTAATGCGTTATCAATGTATTGTGAATCACTGCAGGGATAAAATATATACCATATGTTCAGACAACAAAACCAGGATTTATTAATTTATTATTAAACTTTTGCGCCACACTCAAAGCTCGTAAGGATTAATCAGTGGCTTTTGTGGATAGAAAACCATGAGGACACAAAAGGTGTGTTTAATTGTGTGATGTATCGATGAAAACGCACTCGATCCTTAGTCAAACAATCGACAATTGGGTTTTCATATTTTCCCAAGCGTGGAAAACATGATAACGCCGCACAGTCGCACAATACCTAAGGGATTTTACCTTTCTTTTGTTTTACATCACAAAGCACGATAATATATCATCCAATATTCAAATAATATTCGATTTTCTCATATTCATTACGAATTTACGAGCGCAGGGCGTAAATTTTAAACAAATTGAACTAAAATGAGTAAAAATTAAATTTGAAGCATAGCGGGTTGCATATAATAAACTAACAACCGTAAATTGTGTTTTAATTTAAAGCAAGTCGTATTTTATCTTGTCCTTATTCTTATTAATATTATTATTATTATTATTATGTGGAATGTCCACAACGGAGCGAGTGCAACGTTACAAACTTGAACAAACAATATTTTGTTTACACATATTTTCTCTATTCCTAGCTCTCAACTCAGGTAGCAATATGATACGCTTTGGCAAAGCTAGTCCTCGACTACGTAACTATAATAATATCATCCTGAAAGTCCTTCCTCGACCATCCCAGGCGCGCGCAGATGAGTCCTTGTAATATTATTTCAGGCGTCGCGCGGTTGTTATGATTCCGCGCAAACGAGCGCGCATGCTAGCCCGACATATCGTAAACATTATTATTATTATGAAGTTATTTGTTGCGGAAACGGCTGCGACGGCGGCGGCAGCGGCGGCAATCTGCAAATTACCGCCGCTATCTATCCGCAGCCAGCCCAGCGGAAGCTGTAATTTTGCAAAACGTTAACGAGTGCGCATAATCAAAGCGTTTATGACTATTTTACGTCCGTACCTCAACCTAGTAAAGAAGAAAAGCTCTAAAACTTAAAAGCTTAAAAATAACACCAGCTTTTAAAACAATGTCCAATTATTGTTTAATTAATTATATATATAGTTTGATATTGAGATTTACGCTTTCACAACATATTGAATTTTATGTCGTTATAAAGATTAATTATTAAAAGCTTTTTGAACTTTTTCAATTTTTTTAAGCTTTTAGAAATTTGGTAAATGTTCAAAACATTTTTCCATGTAAAAAATAAAAATGACTAATGCAAGTTTCATGACGTAATATAAATACTCGTTATACCAAAAACATAACGAGCTTTTCTCGACTGTAAATGAGGTAATTTAATAAATATCAAATTACGAGGCGCGAGAAAAACATAAGGATATGCCATCGCCGCCGCCGTGTGGTGGTCGATGGCAATTTAAAAAAATGCAAATTGCATTCACACCGTCATAAATGTAATGAATCGTTTCGAAAGCTCAACACAACAGAAACTGTGCTTAGCAAAGAACACTCAAGTTTTCTCATATCCCACCACATTACTGAACATCACAACACTCCAAACAAAAAAAAATTACCATTAAGTACCAAATAAGGACCACGAATTTTTTTTTATTATGTACAAACCCAAACTTTTAATTGCTAAATATTTGAAACTCATCTGATGTGATGCGATGTGATATAATGTAAAATTTTATGATGATTTTATGATTTAAAGCACAAAAGTTGTTTTTTTGGAAAAAAAACTCAGTTAATTATTTGTTGTAATTCCGCAAGGAATTGAGGCCATTGTCCATTTAACTAGATCGAAAAAGTTTTGCAGGCAAACTTTTTTTTATATTTGCGTGTGTGTGTTTGGTTGCACGCTGAGCTTTTATGTTTATTGAGCTTTCGAAGCTTTTGTTTGCGTTGAATGGGAATTGCATTATAAATTAACTTTAATTACAATTTGCGTACAGTACATACCGTGTGAGTAAAAAATTTAAAGATTTAAAATAAATTATAAAGCTTTTTGAGCTTTTTTAATTTTAGAGCTTGTTTTATTTTCTTTTGAGTATAACTAGGAAATTATGGATATAAAATTTAAAATATTAACCTTAAGTAAGTATATTGTCATATTGTATGAAGAGAGAACTTGGAGCTTTAAGCTTTAAGCGTCTGTAAATCTTTCTAAGTTAATCATTGTTGATTTGTTGGAATGCTGGAGTGTTGGACAAATAACAAATATTTATAATATCACTATGCGAATCCTTTATAAAGCTGTGCCGTTTGCCACCACCGTTGCCGGACGATGATGGTGAGTTAAGCTCGAAAGCTCGGCTGGTACCGTGAGTTACTATTGTCGGGTCGTCGAGATGGTGTGTGGTGGCATGGCGAGGCGTTTTGCTTTATGTTTATAAACTGCCACTTAATCTCTGCGTTTGCGTTCCGGGGAGCCGCCTGGCCGGCTGCTGGCCGACCGCATTTGCAACCACTGCTGCCACCCTCTTCCTCCTGCACGCGGATATTTATGCGGCATTGCTGGCACGATGCGATGCGCCTTCCTTCGCGTTAGTCGACTGACTTTCCATATTACGGAATACAGAATTTATTTTACACTGCTATATTGTACACGACAGCACAAAACTTTTACACATTTTTGCAATGAAAATTTAATTCTGTAAAGTTTAGTGGTTTTAATTTTTTTGTGTGATTTTGAAAATTATCATTTAGATTTAGATAGAGATATATTCTTCGTAAATTTTGTTGACAGTTGCGTATAATTTTTATGTTTTGAAATCGTACGTACTCGCCGAGTATGGTAATCGGGGGTAGTTGCGAAAACGCCGGAGAGCATTCGCAGGGATTGCCTATGGACGCGCGTGGGGCGGCGAAAGCTTTAATACCTCATGCATACGCGCCGCGCCGCCGTCCGCGAGTATTTACGCGGCCATAAAGCATTATAACGCCGCCACCGAATCCGAGCCAAGTGTCGTAAATTCGAAGCTAGAGCAACAAAAAATTCTAATGAAGTATATTCTTAAATAAGTCGAAAAAAAAAGCTCGATAAACTTTACAAAAACTTACAAACCTTACAAGCAAAAAATGTTTCTGTAATTCTTAAAGTTTTGATTAAAATTTTAAATATTAATATTTCCAAAAAAATCATGTAACTCTATAATAAAATATGTTTTGTTTGATTTGATTTTTGTAAATCCTCCACAAAAAAGCTCTGTGGAACGTGAGCTTTCGTTGTGCATGCAGGACGAGGTGCGGGATGGTTTAAGCTGCGTTAGCATTCGTAATTAAACATCAAATAAATCCGGTTGAATAAATCATTGAAATTTCTCCACACACGCCTGGTCGAGCTTTCGCTTAGAGTCCAGCTCATTCAAAGCTCCATAGCATTCACATAGCATGGTGTTGCAGTGTGTAGACACTAGACCCACGCGTTAAAGCCGCCCCGTTTCGCTCTTTTTAATATTTATGGAGAATTACGCGGCGCGCGGCACCACCACCCTCAGCACAATATAATTAATCAACGCATTTTAAATACTGTCAGAGAGAAATGATTCGAAATCATATTTTCATTTCGTCTGTGTAAACGCGCCGTGTTTACATTGCGCGCTATGTGTCGGCGGAGCTTTTTTAGGGTTAGGGTGGAAAGAAGCAAGGGAAAGAAGTAATGCTGATAAATAGACCTCGGATTAACCGTAACCTTGCGTATAGCATTCTTAAACGGGGATGAATTTATTATAAATTTTACTTCATTTTGAGGAAGCTTTAAATGAGCTTTCTGAGCGTTTTTTAAGAATATTAAGCTTTATTAACTAAAATACTCAAGAAAAACATTTTATTAGAATTATTAAGTGTATGGAAATTAAAAAGTTTAAAAGCTCAAAAATTACAAAATAATTAATAAAAATATTTTGTTTACAGTACCACCAGAACAACCCACAATTTTGGATAAATGGGGACGGCAATTAAACGGCACTGTGGGTCCACATGAAGAAGGCGATGACATAACCTTAACTTGTCGTACAGTAGGAGGCCATCCCGAGCCTGTCGTCCGTTGGTTGGTGAATGGTGTGCCAGTTGATGACCAATACGAACACAACGCAGGTGACGTCATTGAGAATCGCCTGTCATGGCCGAATGTTGGACGCAAAGACTTTGACGCCATCTTTACGTGTCAAGCTGTCAACACGATCCTCACCGAACCGAAGGAAGCATTTGTTATGCTCGATATTCACTGTAAGTTACAAATATTATTATTATCTTCTTATAATTTAAATTAAAAACTTTCGGTTGAGCTTTTGAAGGTTTATAACGAGAAAGGGTTAATTTTTATTTTTATAGTCAAAAGATAATGTCTAAGCGCGGCAATTCTGCGAATTTCCCAAAAGCTGTTATCCTTGATGATCCTGGATAATCGCGAGTGGTTGAAAGAAGTAATTATAATGATTAAACAAGTTTTAATAGGATATTGTAGTTGCGTCTTGTATGCGAGCTTTCTACTTCAACTTGTACTTTACACGTTCTACTTGGGAAATGTTTTTGTTAGGAGAAAAGCTCGCACCGTGTGTGCAAGCACGACAAGTTTTTATAACACAAACTTTGTGAGAAGATAATATTTTATTTTTTAACTTTACTTGTAAATTATTTTTAATTTAAAGCTTTATTTAAAAGCTCATCTAATTTTTTTTATTGCAGTAAAACCATTGACAGCAACAATATTAAAAACCCAAACACCGCTGGTGGCTGATCGTCGATATGAAGTGACTTGCGAATCGGCTGGTAGCCGCCCCCCAGCTATAATTACTTGGTACAAAGGCAAACGACAACTAAGACGAACGAAAGTAAGTAAAAAATTGTTTAAAACCTTCGTTGCTTGTTTGGCTGCTTTTGTTTTGAGACGTCAGTTTTCTTCTTTTGTTTCAATTAACACCGAACGCAGTTGTTGCGCGTTTTATTATTAAAATGCATTAAAACGTGGATTCCTTACGTTTAATTACGTAAATTAAATTTCATAAGCGTGGAGCTTGAGTCGACGTCAACGACGGGGTTGAAACTTCCCGCGAGACATTTTCGCTAATTATTCGCAGCGCCAAGACTGAAGTAAACTAAACGTGCACCAATGCAGTGATGCAAGTTGAGTTGCATAACGTTTCATTAAATATACAATGTGGTCGTAATCAAAAAAAAAAATTACTTTTTTGTTTTTATGATTGTTAGGTAAAAAATTATTTAACTAAATACTTTT
This sequence comes from Atheta pasadenae, assembly GCA_030264155.1. NCBI lineage: Eukaryota > Metazoa > Arthropoda > Insecta > Coleoptera > Staphylinidae > Atheta > Atheta pasadenae. The sequence goes on along the minus strand of JARJDS010035344.1, from coordinate 27,154 downwards.
GAATATTTGAACATTGTTTGTGGGGAAATTTTAAACACATTGTATATTTTTGTCTTAATACGAATTTAACTTTCTTGGAAAATGTGTTAATTGAAGTAAATATTTTATGCATCGGTGTTGTTTCGAGTTGCTACATGCACATATGAAGATGATTAAAGTGCACCCGTCATACTTTCCGCTGCTGCCGCCCCTTTAGTGTGATTATTTTATTTTCAACGCAACGAAAGGAAGGATACGCGTTTTATGTCTGCGAGTGCAGAGGAACACAACAATAAATCCGCGGGGAGTTTGCAAGCGTGGATTTTAATGTGAAACGATGCGTGAAAGCTGGCGTTGGCACGGAAGGGGTGGCTGGCGCACATCGTTTCAATTAGTATTAAATCTTTAATCAAAGCGAAAACCCGCGAAAGCCACCAACCGATCGGCGAGTACCTACCAATTGAGATCATAACTAACACGGTGTATAGGCGAAAGAGAAACTAATCCCTGTACGTTTGGAGGCGGAGATATTGCCGCCACCTTGGTACCAGTTATCCTATTTTCCGATTACAGAGCTGCCAACTGGCTTATAGCATACTTCGCAATAACGGTTAATTAAAGATTCGCGTTCAATATTCATAAATTCATTTTAAATATTTTGAGCTTTTGAACTTTTAAATTAAAAACAAAATTAAGAAAAAAATAATTTTTATTTTTACGTTATTAATTTAAAATTAATAAAATAAATATTTAAATAAAATAAAATTAAAATTGATTAATTACTCTTATAAACTTATTGAGCTTTCAAGCTTTTTGTAAACTTTTCGAGCTTTTGTTGGATACAACTTTAAAATAAATACGAAAATAATTCCACAAGACAGAACGATGATGTCTACCTATTTATTCTCAAACAGCACACCGAGGGTGAAACAGGATGCAAACGTCAAAACTTAGGGGATGAAAATTGAAAAACTGACGACACTTTACATCTCCAAGATTAATGTCTCATTTTACAGAGTGCTTGAATCTACGATTTTGTGACATTTAAATTTTTTTCCTAAAACAACCACTAAATTTTTACAACCCCCTAAAAAAATTTACAAAACAATAAAAATTAAAAACTTAAAAATTTATTTAAAAAAAATTGAAATAAAAATTTTAAGGGATGAATATTTGTTTGTTCTCACCACCCGTTAAATAACATTAGACTGGCAATTATAACAGAAAATTAATGACGATAATAAAATTAAATATCGTTTATTATAACATTTTCAACCACCCGTACAAAAGAGACGGCTATGAATGAGGGGTGAGTGAATTGTAAAAAAGGATGGGTGGTGAGTTGGTGCCATTGTGCATCTGTGCATTTATGCGTGTTGTATTCATCAAAACATAAATGTTTTATTATTGCGTTTTGGACTCGCATAAAACGGATGTGGCGGCAGCGGCCGGCTAAACAATGCGCGTACACGACCACCCTTTTTGCAAAAACCAACCCCCGCGTGCGGCTGATATACGTTGAATTACATCGACATCGACATCAGCGCGCATAAATATTATTAATTTCGCGCATTATTGGCGAAATGATTAAAGCGCGTGCATTGCGAGTTTCGGCGCCTCCACCCCACAACTCACCCTTCTCCAACATCAAAGAGCTGTTATATTTTATGTGTGAAATGTAATTTGGCTATTTTGTTATTTGATTAAAAAATAAAATAAACAAAATATGTTTTATAAAAATATTAATATGTAAATTTAGTTATTTTGGACCAACTGTATATAAAAAGCTTAATAAAAGCTCACTTTAAAAAACAAACTGATTCAAGAATGTATTGTTTCGTTTGGTTGTATCCGCACTTGCTACTTTGTTATGCGGTCGGTGGGACATTGTTTTCCTTGGCGTTTCTCAACCCCCGCCGCCGCCTCAGACTTACTGGAAAGGGGACTAGCAAGTTTATATAAACTCATCAAAATTAATCAAAACGTCAAGTGTTCCTATTAACTCACACTCTGTGCCAACGCCGCAGCTTTCAACACGAGTTCAACCCCGCCTGAACAAGAGCACCAACCGCCCCGCTTTCAGGAAGCAAAGAAAATACGCTTATTTTTCATTTTCTTACTTGCTTGTTGCGCGCTCGCTTGTGTCGTTTCAATTTCAATAGTTGAGTTCAAACCCTTCAAAGACAGCGGTGACGGCAATGCGGAGGCGGCATGAACGCACTATAATTTACTCGAAAACGACAAAACGCAATACAGAAAAACTTTCCAACGTAAGCCGTGAGACGCGCAGCAAGAAAACAAACAGTATTAGTGTCTCGCTGGATGGCGGGCGGTGGAGACGGCGGCGGTTAGCAAAAACAAAAGAGGTGGAATTACTAATGTTACATTAAAATGCTTATTTAACTTCCAAGTTTCGTTGATAAATATAAATGAAAACCAACATAATAAACAAGATATAAATTTTAATGACTATATATACAGTGTGTTGAATTTTACGATATTTGCTTGAGACACATTGTATGTCAAATGTTTTTTTTAACAAATATCTACGTTTTAGAACGTTTGAAGTTATTTAAGATAATGATTCATTTTTGTTAAAAACAATTTTGATTTCCCTGTATTTTAATGTCACTATTTTTTCAATTTGGTTAAGTTTCCAATTACTATTCATTGTATTGTATTGTATTGTAGAAGGCAACTGTTTTCTTTCCGTTTTGCTCCGTTTGCCGCTTACATTTTCCACATTGTTGTCCTGCACGTGTTGGTATTCGTCGCATGTTTGACAACACGTTGGCGGCGACGTGACATGTGTTGGAATAATTACGTAGTCGTATCTATCTATATATATATGCTTTGTTGCTCCTTTTTTGATCCTTGACTCTTGTTCACGTGTGTGTGTGTTGTGTGCTTGCAGGAAGAGACGCGCGAGAACGCCACGATCAGCGAGTTGAGCTTCGTCCCGACGACGGAGGACGACGGCAAATCCATAACGTGCCGGGCGGAAAATCCGAACGTCACCGGCCTTTTCCTGGAGACGTCCTGGAAGATCAACGTCGTCTGTGAGTGTTGTGTTCGACTTACAAACTCGTCGTTGACGTTCTTATTTTTTTTGGTTTTGTTTCGGTCGTTTGTTTGTGTTTTGTTTTATCAATATAGAGTCGGCCACGAGTCGCATGTCGTCGTATGTCAATTGCCTACTTATCTTGTCTGCATCCGGAGAGTATTAAAACGACTGCATTGCAAATAAAGCGAACATAGCGGAAATAGTATGAAATGGAAACGTAAAAAATATAAAAATAAACGACGACTGACACTTGAAAATTGCAAATAGAATTTTTTATCTTTACGATTTCAGACATTTTAAGACTTTTTGGGTAACTTTATTTGTTTGGTTTGAAACATACTGTATTTTGATTCTTTAAAGAACGAAAACTTGTGATTGTTCATTCTTTATTCGTTTAATTCACGCGCCATTTGCTGGTGGCGTTTTTAGATGGAAAATTTTTACGAAAAAAATATTTCGTTTGCGCGTCTGCAATGAAACGAAACGAACAAAACGCTAATTAGTTTTTAATTGTGCCGACGTAATGCCGCCTCCGGCTCTTTACACAGACGTTATTTTCACTTTATTTAAATTTATTGAATTTAAATTTAAACATAAAGGATTTAATTGAAAAATTGTATTAAATATTAATTATTAATATTTGACAATTATTACCATTGTGTGAGTTTGAAACGCGTCGATAAGGCATGTCTAAGTTGTCGGAACTAATCAACGCGTAGCGGCCATCAGCCGCCGCCGCCCCCCCCCGCATGGCATCACACGTATTTCTTCGTGCTTTCGTGCACTTTGCAAAGACACGCGACAAAGCGGACAGAATCTGAGGTGCGGCTGTGGTGGTTGGTGTTGAGGTCCTGACGAGTGAATCTGCTCCTTGTTCATTGTCTACGCGCGTCAGTTTTCCTTTTGAGCGTCGCTCCCGATGCCGCACCGCACCACGCCGTTGTCTTGCAAACAAACAACAAGTAAACAAACGAACAACAGCGCGTCAACAAATCGTGGCAAACAATCGCGGTGGAAGGCATTGACGGCGGCGGCAATGGGGACGGCAGCGTCTTTCTTGCCTTGTGTCGTGTCGCGCATGAATAGTCTATCGATGATTTATACGCTCCGTTTTTACGCCACAATGCGCACACAGAGTACGCACCGCGCTTCATTGTGTCTGGTCTATTGTTGCAGATCCGCCCATCGTCTCACTGCGCCTGGGCAGCACCCTTAATCCGGACGACATCAAGGAGGGCGACGATGTGTACTTCGAATGTCACATCAAGGCGAACCCCCACTGGCATAGACTCACCTGGCTGCACGATGTAAGTACATTTTAATACATTTTTTAAACTAACTTTGGACACATTGTATGTCAAATGCGATTTTAACAAATCTCCACGTTTTAGAACATTTCGACACTTAAAAATTTAATAAAATTTGTATTATTTTTTTGAACATATGGTATATAAAAGTGTCTCACCTCATTTCCCGCATCGTCAGTTTTTTTTTGCTATCATAAACCGCGACGTTGTTTGTTATGCGGCTAGGGCGACGTTGATGCGTCGTCATAATTAATGACTGTCACGACGAAGGTGGGTGGGGGGATGGAAAACTTCAAAGACGAGTGCAAAAAATGCGCGCTGGAATTTTATTTTCGACCGACTTGCGTGCCAACCAATGTCGGATTTATTATTGGAAAAATTCCTCTGTCGAGGTTTACGTTTGATTTTTTTTTTTTTGATTTTTTCTCGCGGGTTGTGTTCGCGTGGCAGGACTCAATTTTACCCCAGCGAGGAGGCAAAGCGCACACACTCTTGTTAAAATTACATGCCATTAAAAAAATACGTGGAAATTTCGATTAAAAATTAATTTGCCATAATGAACGGTTGTGAAACTACCCCCTTAGGTGTGCGCCGGCTCATTGAATTCGCACAACCATTAATTTAAACCCAACGCCCACGAATACGAGAAAAGTGCTATGAAAGGGGATGAAATTGCACACCATTTTTTGATCTTAATCTAAACGTACAATATCTAACGGTAATTTATAAAAAAAATTACAAGAATACAAATCTACAAACAAAATATGAGGTTTTAGTAAATTTTTTTGTACACACTGTATAATTTTTGGATTAAAATCCCTTTTTTTCAAACAATGTTCATACAGTGAATATGTAAAGGTTGCCGAGGCCTCTGTGAGGCCTTGCTGAGACAGCAAAATGTTTAATGCATTGTCCTTGCATCCTTTTTCCACTTTGTGCGAAAACTTCCAGGACTCATTTCGCTGACGTCCTGACGATATGTGTGCACGCGTCGACGAACACGACCAATCTCTTGCGTTCAGAAAAAAGAACCATTAAGATACTAGTACCAATGTACGATCCTTGCAGGATAACCAGCTAGTTTTCTTTTCTTTTTCGTTTCGACTCCTTGTCGAGCAAACACCGGCTAAAACTATTGTGTTTGTATCGTTAGCTTCCGGAAAACGAGTCTAAACTAATCTGATTTCATGATTTCCGTTCGACGTCGATGGCTATCTACGATTCGACTCAAAGTCCTGAAACGTTAAATGGCGGCGTCGCGCGCGTTAAAGACTTTTTCTGTTGAAAGCGTTAAGAATCGTTGAGAAACACACCGGGCGAAAAACAGCAATGAATGTAACAATCATCGGAAGTCGCAAGAATTTCCACAATTTCCGCGCGGATCGGAAGCTTATTTCTCGCCAACGACTCGATGGAAAAACACGACGTGTCGCTTGCCGTGCGCGATGTGGAGGGATGTCTTAGATAATTAAAGATAATCCGTCTTCCCCTGAGCCGGTGGGGCGATGGCGGCGGCTTGATGAAACGACCAGCGATCCGGGATGCTTGATAAAGTCACGGACATGTGGGTAGTAATTGCATCCACGACGACGTCGACGACTTCCTTCCGGACGCTGGGTGCTGAAAAAATTACGCTTTTTGCTCTTTTTTCGTGTTACGACGGGCGGCGGCGTCCGAGATCGATTAAACAAAAAAACAAGCAAAAAAATTAAGACTTGAGAAAAAATTTGCCGGCTGGATTTTGGTGATTTCCCAAAGATTTTCGAATGACAAACTTTACGAATGTGTTTGACGTTTTGACAAAATATTTTCACGCGCGGCATATCTACACGAATTTATAATACTCGGGGGTGGCAGACGTATGGTACGTGTAGATCATCAATTTCACAATGATTTTTTACACCCGACACAAAAAAAACAAATATGTTTTTTAAAAAAACAAACTTATTTCTTTTTTTTTAAATAATTTGCTAAACACTTTGTATATTTACTTTTATTTGAACTAAACACTAAATAACAAATTCATACTCATCAATACATATTGTTCCTTTTATTTGGTTACTGGCAAAGGCGGTTTGTGTGTGTCTTGGGGGCGGTTAATACACTGCACATTGCGCACTGCACATGCATTCCATTCTTTACTCTACGTGTTCGATGACTTTACTCCAAACATTGCGTCTCTAGTTTAGATAGCTGTTCAGCCGCCTCTTGTGCATGTTGAGGTAGTGCAGCGGGGTGGCGGCGGTATCAACGGCGTACGTTTCTGCGCCATTCGCTTCCCTTCTGTTCGCGCGCGGTTCATAGCTCATTAACTTTCCCATCTATCCCTTTATCAATCTATGACTATCGATTCAGCACCATTCCGCCGCCTCCGCCGTATTTGCCGCCTCAGACGCGACGCAAAACCCTTTAATGATTTTGATTTCTTTTTAAAAGGACGAACCCTCGACTCGAAATGAAAGTTAAAGTTCTAAACGGTCCATTATTCGATTTCATATTTTTGAGGGCAGCTAAAATAAAAGAACTTTGAAAAGATATTATAAATTTTTCCCAAGACAATCACGATTTGGATGTGCTGGACGAACGCATTAAGATTACGGAAATGGCAGAAAATGTATTGGGAGCGCTACCGCCTCCACAGGCGGCGTCGATTTAATAGAATTTTCGAGCAAGCTCTTTGTTTAATTGAAATTGTGATTAATGCCATCATGGTCATTTAGTGATAGAATGATTACAAAATGATTTTTTTAACAGGATAATATTCCATATACAGTGTGTCTTTATTGTCCATGAACATTAATCATTTTAACCACAAAATGTATCATAAAATGAAATAAAACCGTTTGATTTGACGTGAAATCATCAAATATAAATATACAAGTCAAAATGTTCGAAAAATTTCCTCGGAATCTTAAGAATTTTTCGAGTTTTCATCGAATTCTTGGTGAATTCCTACATTCGGGGAAAAACCACTAGAGACGTCAGTCAGTCATGTCATTTTTAGGGCGCGGGATTCACGATATTGTGTGTACACAGACGACATAATATCGGCGTATTGTTGGGGAATGGCGTGTGCACTTGCCAGCTGTCAGAAAGTGGGTGGGGGGCGGCTGAAAAGTCGCAAGATACGAGCCCAAAAGCATCGATGTTTCAAAACATCGCAAGTTTCACCTTGTTTGTCGTTTGCTCTATGCTTCGGTGTCGCTGGATGTGGTATGAGGCGGTGGCTGGGGACTTGACGTTTAGCACACTAGCGGCGGTGGCGTTGACATCTTAAAACACACATCAAAACATCTTTGTTACATTCGAAGCCAACTTATTTGATGTTTGTGATGTATTTATTCTGTTTGGGAATTTCAAGTTAAAACAAACAAAAATAGAGTTTTCAGCAGAAATGGTTGACTTTATCAAAAAAAGTTATTTAGATAAAAGTTTTATTAGTTTATTAGCTATAACTTTTGTTAGAAACATTTTTTGATAATGTTACTAATTATACTAGTTATACTGCTTTTTGTTTAAAATAAAATCAAATATTTACCGAACACGTCATTCCAGTCGTTTATAATTTTCAACAAACTAATTAAAATTCAAATTTACTAAGTCATTTGAAACTAGTTATCAAATTGGCAAAATTTACCCATATGGCTGTCTATATTACCCTAGCGCGATGGAGGATTATGAACAGATTATAATAAGTTGAACATAATGAACAAAATCATGCCGCAGATAAAATAATCGGAGGCGTAATGAAGGCACTGAATTATTAATTAGTGCGCGTGATGCACTGACCGAAGAGCCAAAACTGCAAAATTTCCGTAGCGCACCACACCCCTAAAGCTGCTGTGGCTGCATTAGTGTCGAATCATTTTAATTGACAACGAGCTCGCGTTGCTGTGCTGTTAATGAATGATTGATATGGTCTAATTACGCATTCATCGTATAACGCTGTATTAATTATTACCTATAATTGGTATGTGTACTAAATAAATATTAATTTAATGCTCCAACATGTTAAAAAACGAATCCATGTGTTAACCTCAAATTATCTGCATTCAGAGTGTGGTTATGTTCGCCAAGAGAAGGCGTGTGTTTAAAGTATATCGCTTAACATAACCTCAAATCGGGGTCGATCGACGCCGTCGTGGTTGGAAAGAATTTGCTCGCGCAAAAGCAGCAGGAAAACTTTCGGTTCGCATGTTTGAAACGACTTGCCCGACCCACCGCCATCGCCATCGCCACTCGAAACCGTCCGAGTTATCCGAGTTGGGTAAAGCACTTGCAGGCGAAACGATTGTGTAGATTGCATATCGGGGTGGCGGTTAATTTTGCGCGCGGCCCACCTCTCGCAAATGCGAGAATAATAAGAGAATAAAAGGTTTTGATATCGACTTGGATCACGCAACAACCTGGCCCCAAAAAAAAAGGATTATCTTAAGACTTGACATAATTTTAAATAAATTTATTGTGTTATTTAATTTTGTGGGTGTTTTTTGTCTAGTTTTTAATTTATCAAAATATTTCTTTTTGTTTCAGAGTTTGGTTCTAAACCACAACATGTCAGCAAGGATAATTCGCAGTAATCAAAGTCTCGTCTTGCAAAAGGTAACCCGTCAAAGTGCTGGTAAATACGTCTGCTCCGCAGTGAACTCTGAAGGTGAAACCCTCAGTAACGAGCTTTCTTTTCGCGTTCAATGTAAGTATACACAAAACAATGACATTCAATCGTTCTTGTTTAAGTATCTTTCGAAATGTTTGTTATCGCTATCTTGTAAAATGCCAATTATCGTATGCTTTAAACGAGTACGCAAACAAACGAGCTTGGCGAGGAAAAATCGCCTGCAATTAATTTCCCATGCGAGCAAACGAAAAACGCGTCGTTTTTATGAAATGTGAGAAAACGCCGATGTCATTTAAAGACGCAATCTATTTGTAATTTTTTTATCGTGCTCCTCTCGTTTTCCTCCCGTTTCCTGCACGTTTGACACGTGATGTTTTTTCCTTCCTTTCTGGCGAACAAACCAAGGTTTGTGCGGAGAATAATGAGCGCCACCATGCGCATTCTAAATAAAACGTTGTCCCGAAGAAAAACATTTTCGCATAGATGACGTTATCACAACGAATTGATCAATCTTTTATTCCTGGTAAAAATATCACGACACAGCAGAATACCGAAAATGGTAAGCAGGTAACGTGTGAAAAGGTTTTGTCCTGGCAGGACGTCATTCTGTCAGGACGAAAATTCCAATTTTAGCGTGGTAACAAATTGCATCGTAATAACTTTATCTCTTTGCCTTTATTTCGCCGTTGTCGTTGGTTTGTACAGACACGTGATAAAGTGTTGTGGGTGGGCACAAAAAATGCGGCACGCATCCTGGCAAAAGGACGATAACGCGTCTCTCGCACGTCGCTTCCACTTCGTTAGGTTCGTTATGCGCTAATAGGCGGCGGTGGGAAACGGCGGCGAGCAGATGCAAACAGCCGGACAAATGATATCCTCACATGGAAAATGTAAAAACGTGCGGGAATTTTGTGGTGATGCTCATTATCATCAAGGATCATTACGGGCGAGCCGAGCAAATTGCAATAAGCGAAGGAGCTGGCTTGCGTTTGGGCAAGTTATGCATAACTCGGCATAACTGGTGGTTCTGTGGTCGACCGCATTTTCCCAGCCCCTAACTGAATTCACAAAGAGTGAGTGCTGTCGATTAAGGACGAAAGAATGCATGCAAGGATCAATACGTTATTTTTCACATTACCTTTGAGGTTAAAACTTAAAAATGTTTACAATAGTTGATATTTTTGTAGTGTGTGTAGTATAAATATTTTGATAAACCACAATCATTAAACAGCACTTTATCCCAAATGTCCTGTTTTATAGTCGCACGTAATCCTTGGCATCCCTAAAACAAATTTCGAATCGTCCTAAAACCACTCAAACCGCAAACGTGAATATTTATAAGGATCTACATGTTTCATTTCTAAATAAACCTATTATTAACGTTATCCTGCAGGATACCTACAGGACAATACATTAAATAAAATATTTCATTCACTGTCCTTCGGTAAAATAATCAACTTATTTTAAATTGTAATCTTTGGAGTTTTATTCTTGATTGTGTGTTTCACGTAGGCAACTTTTAATACAATTGAAACGTGTTGGAAAACTTTACATTTAAATAATTTAATTTAAAATTGTTTACAACAAACAACTCTTGTTGATATAAACGTGTTGATAAACGGTTGATGTAACCGGATTAACTCAAGTGCATGCAAGTGCGTTTAAGGACGATAAAGGACTAAAAGGTTCGGCTTGAACACGTGTGTTCATCGTCGAACGTATGCAAATCAATTACTCGAAAAAGTCGCGTTGGGAAAATATTTTCATCGTTGCGGCCGACCGATGGCTAATTGAAAAATCGCATTAACTAAATTGTTTTTGTCCTGGGTTCAGGATTCGGGATTAGAGAGTGCTGAAAGGCTTTGGTAAACAGCTAGCATGTTTGAAGTGGTTAAAACGTTTTTTGACTTAATGTTGTCTAACCCTATGTTTTTTCGAAGCAAGGATAAGCCAAATTAACAAAAATAATGATTACACTTTAAAACATCTTTAGTTCTAGTAGAGTGTAAATTTTGACAAACTATTTTGGTTTTTTGAATTTCAGATTCACCCACATGTCGTTACGATAGAATTGTTGTTGTTGGTGCATCACGTGGTGAAAGTATTGACATTGTGTGTGAAATTGAATCCGATCCGCCCGCAAAAAGCTACCGATGGAAATTTAACAATTCGGGTGAAACTTTGGATGTGGCTGCTGAAAGATTTACGAAAACATCGAATGGCACGACAAGTGTTTTACGGTATACGCCTGTTTCTGAACTAGATTATGGTTCGTTGTCGTGTTGGGCAATTAATGACGTTGGACATCAATTAAATCCATGTGTCTTTCAAGTTGTCGCCGCAGGTAAATTTAAATTTTTAACTTTTCAGTGATTTTAACGTAGGCAACATTTAATACAAATTTACTTATGTAGAGTAAATATTTTCGTAGAATTTCAACTTGAAACATTAATAACAATTAATTAAACCATAAAATAACTGTTTTTTAATGTTTTAAGTTAAACATTTTTTATCAAGAATTTCTAATAAAATAAAATGAAATATTTGCAGGTAAACCATTCCCTGTGAAAAATTGCACCCTCTCAAATCAAACCAGCAGCTCAGTGGACGTCTACTGCCTGTCGGGCTTTGACGGCGGCTTGCCGCAGCATTTCCTGCTGGAGCTTTACTCCGCCAGTTCAGCCATCCCTCGCTACAACATCACCTCGTACGCGGAGCCGTACTTCTTCCTCGATAATCTCGAACCGGACGTGACGTTCCGCATCGTCGTGTTTGCCGTCAACGCCAAAGGACGCAGTAATGGTGTCATTCTGGAAGAGGTCACTTTTCGCGATGCCGAAAAACGAACAGGTACTTAAAACTTCTTACAACCCCACTCTTGGATAAAATCTTTTTAATTTTATCAAAAATTTAAAAGAATTAATGTTCCATCTAGTCCAAAACTTGGAAACCAGGTTGATCCTTTTCTAACAATGAATTATACCACTTTTATCCCTTAAAATACCAGCTGGATTTGTGCATTGTGTGCATACATCATCCCCAAGCGTCCAGATCCAATGATATAGCATGACCTCTGAAACTCTTCGCGTTCGAGGCGATTCATCTGAAATGTTCGAAAAACTTTCTTCACACACATATACAGACAAATCTACACTTGGAGCGAAATCCTAGTTCAACGAATAATACACTGCTAGGGGCGTGGCGTCATTCATCTTGAATACCAAAACCATTCTCACCATGAAATTGACAATCCGTATTCAATCGAACACGCCGCTGACCACACAATGCACAATGATCACAGACGGCACTTCCGCACCGATAAGACGACTAATTGTCCTTTGACAACACGCGGTTCGGTCTTTATCATTGTCCATTCAGGACGTAACAAATTATCCTATGAATTCCACACCGATGTCGCCATCTCGCATTGTATTATTGTATTAATATTCGTTTATAATTCTGTAATTTAACCTCACAAAATCTGGAGTTTAATTCACAAATAAATCCTTAAATCCCTAAAATAATTTGAGGTTAGAATAAATTACCAATGTAAATTTATTGTAAACTAAAACTATGTTGATTTATTCTAAACAAGTCGTTGTTACAGCATCAGACGGAGAGTTGCCTATTTCACCACTGCTTGGAATAGTCATAGGTGGCGCTTTTACAATCATTGCGTTCGTTTTCTTTGTGATTGTACGCGTACGGCGTGCGCAAAACAACGGACCGGAAACCGAACAAAAAGTGATTGGAAACTCAGCGAACTTAAACCAGAACATGTCTTCAACTAAACCTTTACTACGAAGCGCTTCGCCAAGAGATGGCGGTGATGAACGTGATCCTGATGTTATTCCTGCGAAATATGGTTAGTAATTACAGTCATTTAAATAAACCACCTAAACAAGTTATGGTTTTATGCTATAAAGGTTCTCCTGATGGTGAAAACCGTCAACTAGTAGCGCCATCTCATGGTGGGAGGCTTCCAACTTCTCCGGGATTTAACCAAACAAACGTAGCACAACATTGGGTTAGTCCCGCCTCCGGCGAACCTGCCGTTGACAATAATCCGGTAAGAATTTGTTACATACTCAACCTATCTTATCATAACCTCAATAATGTGTAATTTGTCTTGTAGTATCATCAATATAACAACCCAGTAGCAATGGTAGGAACATTTCCTCGGGATTCTCGACCCAAAGAACTACGTTTGGGTAATGGTAACTCTGCAACTTTAACAAGAGGTGGCGCTGGTGGTAACACACAGCCGAGTGATTTGGAATTGAACGGTTTGGCCATCAAAGAACGTTTAATGGCAAACAGACTACCCGAAAGTTGCGTTTAATTTATTTATATTAAACATATCAATTGTTTATTGTGTTTGTTAATATGAAAAATCATTTATTATTAGCATAATATCATTGTGTAGATGGCGTTGGTTTGGTTAAGTTTTCCCAAATTTATTTCAAACCGTCCAAAGCATAGTTTGATTACATTTTTAACCTAATAACTTCAACTACTAATCAACACAAAATCAATAAATCATTAATGTATGAAATGAATGGTTATAAATATTGTAAATATTGTTAAATAATGTAAGTGTAAGTAAATTTAATGTAAAACCATTTTAATTGTAAGATTCTTAAGATTTTTAAGACAATTTGGAGGTTATTTGACGGTCAACTAACGGGACATAACTTCATTTAGTGTATTGTAACTTTTGACGCCGACAGATGGCGTTTGAATCATTGTGAATCTTGTAAAACATTGTAAAAAGCGTAAAAACTACAATAATGTCATTTGTTTGGCATTGTTTTAACATTTATTGACATTAATGGCGTAACAAAGTCAAGATTAAAGTGGTTTTCTACTACTAAATGACCTGATTGTTTATTTTTTAAGGTTAAAAACGCACAATGTTTTTTTTATTAATTCCAAAAACGCACAACGATGCAAGGAAACAATGCGAATAATGTTAATATTTCAATAAGTTATTAAGTTTTGGTGAAAATGTCAGGTCATTTTTTAGTGATTGTATAGATAATGTGTACAAAGTGTTTTTTTTCGGTTTTCTTTTGTTTTATTATTAGGTTTGAGGTTAAGTGAAAAACACTTTGTATATTTTCCGTTCCAAGCCCTCCAATATTCCGAAACAAAAATAAACCAAAAATATACACTTCCAATTGAAACAAAATATATATAAAATAAAGCAAAATAGTTGTACATATCACGTTGCAGTGATAAATTGCCAACAAAATGTTTGTTCCAAGACGAAAACAAAATAAGTAAATGTTATTCTCTCGTCCCCGAATTTTCCATATCGAATGTTCGCATTCTTCGCATTTTCATATCTCTGTAATCATACCACATATCCTTTCTATTTGTATTTGTACAATTAAATCGCGTCGAAAAATTAATCGAATGACGAACGACCGTTACGATTTTGATTGTTAAGTATGCAATGCGCGTGCGCGCGTTTTGCAAACACTTAACAAAATGTAATAATTCTAGATTTTCTAAGCGAAACCTATCGTTAACGTATAATTAGTGTACGAATCTCTAGACGATATGAAATGAATGAATATTGTGATATTTTAATGTAGGCTAAATATCCATTGTGTTTAGCAAAATATGATGACAAAACTCGACGAGGAAGTAATAGTATGATAACAAATAAATGTACACAAAAATAATAATAATTTATCGCGTTTTATTCAACACCTAAACATTTAATCACCGCTTTATCGGCTTTATCCGGCAAAATTTAGAAAGTGAGAAAACATTTTCTATACAATATATAATTAAGTAATATAGTTTTATTCAAAGCAGACATCATTCATAGTTGTTAGGGCGGCATTTTCTTCAGTGCCCTAGAGCGGTACAAATCTTAATCCGGCCCTGAGTGTATGTTCAGTTGCATACGGCTACAAATTGAGAAATTTAAAAAAACTAAGGTGATATATAATTATTTAAATTTATATTTATAGTATATTGGATATGTTCAGCAATTTTTGTAAAAATTTTATTTTAAAACCAATTATTCCAATTATTTCTCATTTGTATAATCACGTATTAACCATATAAATGTGATATAAATGAGTATAAAGTTCAAGAGGTTAGGTTCAGTTTGCTGAGTCAGTCATCTGTGTGGTTGGCAGTCACTACAATTTCTTCATTTTTTACTCAAATTGACTCTAATTCAATGGTTTAATTACACACCACCCGAATATGGATTGTATATTACAATTAGTAAACAATCCCATTGAAGTGTTTGAAGAAACATCACGTTTATTGCTGAAAATTGCTGATAATGTACTCAAAGCACCAAGCAACCAAAAAGTGAGAACTTTACAAAAATCTAATGAAACTATTAAGAATAAAGTGTTAAACGTTAATGGAGGTATAGCTTGTTTAAAAGCCATGGGATTTCAAGAGGTATAATTGTAAATTGGTTTTTATGTAAATTGTTATGATATTAATTTCTGTTTTTGTAGTCTGAACAAACTTTTACTTTGCCGACCCATGATTCACTAAAAAATTTAAGACAAATTAATGAAGAAATTAATAAATTAAGGAATGGCAATCAACAAAAAGCACCTGAAAATAGAAAAAACATTCCTTGTAGTTCTAATAAAGGAAGTGAAGTTTTAAGAGCTGTTAACTCAGCACCCAAGAATGAAAAAACTGCACAAACTACTCAAGTACAAGAAAATAATTCTATTCTTGAACGTTTTCAGAGGATTACACTGCCAGTATATAAATTTGTAAGTGTTTAATTAAATTATAATCTTGTTTATGTTTCAAACATAATTTAATTTTCAGATGTTTACTAATCCATTTCTTCAAGAAATTGAGATGCACTTTAACAAATGTTTGTTTTATGAAAATTCTTATTTACAAAGTAGAGCACTGAGTGTTATACCAATAAAGAAACTTGAGGTTCAAGCTCAGCTGGCATTAAGGGCTTTGCAGGAAAGAATTAAAAAAGGTAAACTCATTAATGTATCATTGTGGGTTGCATATGTTAAAACTAAAATAAAAGCAATTCCTTCATTTTTTATTTTAAAATAATTTTTTAGAACGATTAGAAGAATCCGAAGTAAATTTACAAGATTTTATGATTCTTGAACTATTATCTTGGTTTCATGATGATTTTTTTGAGTGGGTAAACAATCCACCATGCACACATTGTCAAAGTCAAACCAAGTTTCTTCAAATGGCTACAGATAAAAATTTGTTTCCGGCTTTACACTATACAGAGAGAGTTGAGGTAAATTTAAATCAGTTTGAAGTAAAACATTATTTATATATTTATTTTTAGGTGCATAAATGTTTGAGTTGTAATTCATTGACAGCATTTCCAAGGTATAACGATTTGAATATTTTGTTGGAAACACGTAAAGGACGTTGTGGGGAGTGGGCTAATGTTTTTACGTTAATGTGTCGCTCGTTGGGCTGGGATGCAAGGTTTGTAATGGATCAAACTGATCATGTATGGACTGAAGTTTATTCATTCAGTCAACGGAAATGGTTGCATTGTGATCCATGTGAGAATATTTGTGATAAACCTTTAATGTATGAAGCTGGGTGGAAGAAAGTAGTTTCTTATGTTATTGCATATTCTGGGGAAGAAGTGCAAGATGTTACTTGGAGATATTCTAGTAAGCATAAGGAAGTGTTGACAAGAAGAAGATTGTGTAAAGAAGAGGATTTGGTTCAGGCAATGCACGTTTTAAGGGAAATGCGACAAAGCTGTGTATCTGAGAGTAGACAGTTGTACTTGAAGAAAAGGTTTTTGGCCGAATTAGTCGAACTGATGATTGAAAAGTAAGTCTTAGTGCATTAAAACTTTTGTAATGTAGGCAACTTGACGTACAGAAAATTGTTAGTAGCTTGTTTTGTTTGTGAAATTTTGTTTTTTTTTACATCAAAAGAGATTTGTGAATATTTCGTTACTATTTATAGACAACCAACAGAAGATGTTCATCAAGGACGTACATCAGGCGATATGGATTGGCGTTTAGCTAGAAGTGAAATTCAGAAATCAAACAGCACAAACTTTATTTGGGAATTTACGCCCAGTGATGTTTTGAAAGACTATGTGATTGTGCAATATTCATCTGCTTTAAACAAATATGAAAAAATTGGCTCAGATGCAATTACTACAACTATAATGAATTGGGAATCTGGTGTTTTTACATCTGAAGGTATTTTTCATAAAGTTGAAAAAGATTGGAAACAAACCTATTTATGTAGAAGAGGTAATTTATTGGAAAACATAACCGCTTTTCGGATTTTTATATTTCAATGTTTGTGTTATTAGAAACATCAAAAACTGGTTATATTACATGGAAGTTTCAGACTTGTGATAATTATGCATTTGATAGTATTGATTGTGTGATACCAAGAAGAACATTTGAAAATGGTGTTATGTCTGTGAAACTATGCAATAGTGATAAATGTGTTTTATTAACAACAGGTAAATGCATATTTTATTTTGAATCCAATTGATTGAAAGGTTTTGCTGTGTTTCAGATAAAGAAATGACTAAAGACTTTTCGGGCTGTAATAAACTGATGTGTACTGCAAGTTTTTCCGGTGGTAAAGGTGATAATGCATGGCAGCATTCTCAACTATGCAGAGAAAACTTAGGTGCAAATGAATTTAGCTTAAAATTTATTTTTAAATTTAAGAAAGTGAGCTAGTCAACCCAAACAACATTGTACAAACTGCGGAATTCAGGAAAGAAAATGCCGCCCTAATTTATTATATCTTATTTGTTAAGAATTTTAAGTTTAGCGTGCAATATATGAATATATGAATGATGTCTGCATTGAGCAAAACTTCATTAGTTAATTATATATTGTATAGAAAATGTTTTCTAACTTTCTAAATTTTGCCGCCCTACAAAATTTGCCACCCTGGGCACTAGCGCCGACACGATGTGGTGCAAAGCGCAAACGACTACTGCACTACTACTAATGCACATCGCTACATTGCTATATGTAATTGTATTTAAGTTGCATGTGCGGCTTTAACTTTTAGATTTAATAAATATATTAATCTTATGCGATTTCTTTCTTTTTGTGTATCCAATTTATCGTTTTCAGGTTAATATATGTTGTAATAACATTTTTCTGTTTTAATTCTGTTGCATTGTATTTGCTTTATACATTTTCGTAGGTTTGGTAAGTTAAGTTATGTATTTTTAGTGAAAACGGTACGAAGCTGAATGGCTTAATGTATAAGGACGTTGCCTTTCACCCAGGCGACACGGGTTCAATTCCCAGCGGCTGTGGACTTTTTAGAAGTAAAAAAATTCTGAAATATAATTCAGAAATAAATGTAAATTACATGCAACATACATACAATACATAGGAATCAAATGGGAAGCAATAAAATACAAGTTAAAGATGAATGTACAGAAATGAATAGGAAGAAGTACCACCAAGTACAAGAAGAAGAAGAAGAAGTACAAATGGAGAATGAAATACAACGAACCAGAGGAATCATTCTTTTAAATTTTTCCTGAAAATTTTTGACAATCTCCCCTTTAAAATTGTTGAGGAGGCGGGGTACGTCCACCAACGATGCCCGCCCGATCTGCAGTGTTTCCACCCGTCGATTTTCGTTGCCATAATGCCTCGGTTTAGTGGGGAGCAATTATTTTTCTATGTGGGAGAAGTTGCAGGAACGTATTTTGCAATTTACATTTTTAAATTTTAATTTTTAAGTTCGGGCACTTGGACTTAGAATATTTTTCGATTTACCATACTTTCTACGGGGAGAATCAAAAAATTATCCAACTTTGAAGCACAAAATAAAATACTTAGGGAATGTTTTGTGGATTAAACTTAGTCATAGGTTAAAAAGGAACTATTTAACTATAAAAGAAAATTTAGAAGAGGAAAATTGGTTAATAGGGAGAAATGATATACGCAATTTTCCATGTCAAGTTTTCAAAAAAACACCAAATTACAAATTTTGAGCGTCAAAATAAAATACTTCGGGGATGTTTTATGAATTACATTGAGTCATAGCTTAAGAAGAAACTCATTAACTATAAAAGAAAAAATAAGAACAAGAAAATTGAACAATATGGTGTGGAAATATGGCCAATTTTCAATAACGTGTTTCCAAATGACCACAAAATTGACAAACTTTCAGCGTCAAAATAAAATACTTCGGGAATGTTTGACGGGTTGATTTGAGTCATAGCTTAAAAAGGAACTCTTAAACTATAAAAGAAAAATATGAACAAGAAAATTGGTCAATATGGAGCGGAGATATGTCCAATTTCCTATAACATGTTTCCAAAAAAACACAAAATTGACAAACTTCCAGCGTAAAAATAAAATACTTCGCTGATGTTTGACGGGTTGATTTGAATCATAGCTTAAAAAGGAACTCTTTAACTATAAAAGAAAAATACGAACAAGAAAATTTGTCAATATGGAGCGGAGATATGGAAAATTTCCCATAACATGTTTCCAAAAAACCACAAAATTGACAAACTTTGAGCGTCACATTAAAATACTTCGGGGATGTTTTATGGGTTGAATTGAGTCATAGCTTAAAAAATAACTCTTTAACTATAAATGAAAAATAAGAACAAGAAAATTGGCCAATATGGAGAGGAGATATAGCCAATTTCCCATAACATGTTTCCAAAAACATACATACAAAACATACATCATACATTTTTGAAATAAGCAAGGATTTAGGCGATTTAGGAAAATCTAGGGGAATTTGATTTTTCAATTGAAAACAGTTGGATTTTACTGATTCCCCCTCCATCTGCCATGCGCTGTCACCATTTTGACAATTTATGTAAGAAATCGAAGTGAGATTGAACGTGAACCTAACGATTGTGTGCTGCATCCGTAATCATTTTAAGGAATATTACCATGGCATCCCTGTACGCTAAAGTGGCCGTATCTGCCGCCAGAAGGAACGTGCTCACCGCTTCCAGATGTTTCGCCACAAGGAGTAAGCGCAGCGCGCTCCCCGTCACAATCCATCCAGGTTCACCTCTCGTCCGATCTCCTTCTCAATTCACCCTATACATTACGTAATTTTGTTATTTACCTCAGTTAACCCACTCAATCCACCGATTTAAAAATATGAAATGTTTTTCCATTTAAACACATCATACTCAAATACTAATAAAGTTTACAATTTTAGCTACAATGGGTGATCCAGTTGAGCACGCCACTGGCTTGGAAAAGCGTGAATTGCTTGCTAAAATTGCCGGCAATGACAATCCTTTCGACTTAAAAGTCATCAAGCGCGCAGCCGGCTCCAAATCCCAGCCAAACGAAATCCCATCCGCTTTTGACGCTCGTCTAGTTGGCTGTGTCTGTGAAGAAGATGCTACTAGTGTCACCTGGATGTGGTTGCACAAGGGTCAACCCCGTCGCTGTGAATGCGGCCACTGGTTCTCCCTGGTGCACAAGGATGCCTTGTAAAATCTTTAACTGTAATAGATTAATGATAGATGATTAATGAAATGTAATAAATTTTCTGAACGTAAACCCAAAAAAATACGACAACCAGTTGCAGTTTCAAAATGGAAATGAATAAAATAAGTCACACTTGTAAACGTTTTAACTACGTTTGACAACTATGTAAATAAGTTCCATTAAATTATTGTTGTAATTTGAGTTTTTTGCCATATTGTTTGATTAAATAACAGCTATGTGAAGTAGTAGCCAATAGCAGATCACTTTGTAATTTGTTCTAAATTATTGCCTTAGTTTTCAACACTTCACTGAAATAAACAAAGTTCCAAAAAGACGACTTGAAAAACAAAGTTGTTGTCGCGCCATCTTCCGAAACAAAAATGCAATAACCAGATGTACGACGTATTGCCTATCGTGAAAAAATAAAATCTTTCCAAAACTTCTGCTTCTACAGGGTGATGCGTTGTTTTGGCACAAGAAGCGCAATTAAAAAGTAAACTTTATTACAGAAAAAATATAGTCGTCGCAATATTGTATCATGTTAATTGATGTGTTCTACTACTTCACGTTGTTGTTCCTGTCACTAAACAAACAACAATCATTTAACCATGTTCAATACACATTGCATCACCGATTAAAACCATTGCCAGAAAGTGATGAGGAAATGTTCACTAACGTAATGCAAGTACGGCTTAACTATATTCATTCTTAATCTACGTTTTTGTTTCTCAACGTATTCGCACGCATTCGTCGATTTCGTGTGGACATTTTCAACAAAATGCCAGCTTATGCTTTGGCGTATGATTATGATCACTTATGCTAACAATTTTTACAGTCAATGTCAAGTAATAATCATTACGAATAAAAATGTTAAAAATGAGGTTAACTAAGAAAACAAAAAAACATTTGTTACCATCGAATTTATACGTATCATTAATAGAGAAACCAAAATGCTAGTAATGATAATAAAAATACTTCGACGCGCGTCGACTGATCGTTAGTATTGTTTTTAACTCTAATTGTTTATCATCTTCACACTTCGACGGTCTACAAATCTTTTGATGGAATGTTATAATTCGATATGAATCGATCGGAAGTGTATATATACGAATGTTTGATGCTTAGTTGTTTAAATATGATCCGGTCCAGAGTAGTCACCCATTGACAATGATTGTTAAGGCACCAGAAATGTTTCGTTTTCTTTCCACTTTCATTATAAATCGACCGTTAGTGACAGACACAATATTAATAATACATTCATTATTTTAGTTTAATACATAAATTATAGGAATGAATTTTTCAGTTTTTTTGTATGATTTTTAAATATAAAAAGGTTGTTCGATTTATTGTATTGCAATTAAAATTGAGTTCTCTGCATTATTTGAAAAAAAAAAAACGGAGGTGGCGCTGTCTGTGTTATCAATGTTTCCAAAATTACCAATTACAAAAATTATTGTTACTCCCAGATTGTTCAAAAACATCATTGAAGTGTTTATAAAGAACCGACAATTTATCATATTCGCAAATTCACGCATTCAATTTTTTTTCACAATTTGCGGTTTTTGGTTTAAACATTTGTTATATATTTTAAATATTTTGTTTTCTTTAATAAGTTTTGTAAGTTGTTTTTGTCTTAATAGAAAGTTTATGCTGTTGTTGGTCTGTCGACGTGTGATTTGATTCGTTCGTTTGCTGCCGTTGGCCTAAAGGGTAAAATTCGAGCGCCCAGTCCAAATCGTTCGCGTGTCGTGTGTATGTTGTCGGTTATTTTGTTTTATTAAGTGGTCGGGTAGTTTACAGTCCAGAGTCTCACTCAGTGTCAGACTCTGAATCGCTCTCCTCTTCAGCGTTTTGCAGCCACTCGACAAAGTTCTTCATTTGGTCGACAAACATCATCTTGCCTTTAACGTTGTAATCCTGCTTGTACCATTTCAGGATAACCTGCTCGGAGATGACGTCACTCTTGTAGAACAGCATCACGATGCGGTGGAAGGCGCGCATAAACACCATATTTTGATAGCAATACTCTTGGATCTTGAGGAGCAAACTCAATTCAGAGCGCACAGTATTCGCAAACGCTGTGAACAACGTCGTGTACAACCTCAAGTGTTGCACGGATTGGTCAGTTACCAATTCCTGTAAACAAAAACATTATATAAGCACCATTACTTTCAAATCATGATTGAATGATCAATGTTTGCACATTCGATAACACATCATTAATAAATATAAATGACTGCCAGTATTAGTGCATAGATTTTTATACCCAATGTCGAAAAAATTCAAAATACAATAAAGGATTAAACTTTTTCACCCTGGGAGGTGATTAAATAAAAGTCAATGTACAAATCAATTACCTCTTTCTTGTTCCATTCCGGAATATTCATGACGGTGGTCCAGATAATACAGACAATCTCATGATCAGAAATACTTTCCTTCGTAGAAAACTCTTTGATTTCAGTAACAAGATCCTTCTGTGCTTTATTATCAGCTAAGCCATCCGCAATCATAATCTGCAATTCCTTCTTGGCTTGCAATTGGTGCTGGTCGTTGTACAACTTTAAGATCTCATCCAACCCGTTCTCAGTAAAAGCAGTGCGGAAATACTGCAGCGATTGTTTGGTATCCGGCACGAAGCTAATGAGCTGCGACTCAATACCAGACTTTTTAATCGCCGAATGAAGCGAAGAAACGCCCTTTTCTTGCCGCCACCATTTGAACACCTCAATGAGAAAGTCCAGCGCCAGGTGATCTTTAACCAAGTGCGAGTTGTTCAGCACCAGCACGGCGTTAAAGGGCACGCTGCCGTTCGACAGCCACAGCATCGCCATCGCCGACAATTTCTTGCGATCGACTGGCGTGAAGTACTTGACAAACAACAGAATCTTCTTGATCTCATCCTGGAATAATTTCTCCAGATACTTGTACCGACGCATCAGTTTGATAAACACCTGCTCCCAGCTCTTCATGAGCTCCATGTTGATTTCGTCCGGCGTGCAAAAGATGCACGCGTCCGTCTTGTACGGGCCTTCGCCCTCCTGCGAGAGCGCGCCGCCGGGCACCAAGATGCCGCCGGCGATGAGAATGTCGAAGAGGCACTCGCCATAGCGGCGGTAGTCCAATCTGTTACCGGAGGTGTCGAGCAGGCGCGAGATGGCTTCAAAGTCGTTGGCGCATTTATCAAGTCCAGAGATTATTGCATCTCTGAAACCTACTGGATCGTATCTTTCCTTTTCATCTGTTTCAAATAGAAAATTTAATAAATAATAAACATGTTTACCACAAAGTTAGAAAAACAACAACACACCTCTTTTTCTGGTCTTGATGCGCTGACCGGATAAAACTG
Source organism: Atheta pasadenae (assembly GCA_030264155.1). Classification (NCBI taxonomy): domain Eukaryota; kingdom Metazoa; phylum Arthropoda; class Insecta; order Coleoptera; family Staphylinidae; genus Atheta; species Atheta pasadenae. The sequence continues at coordinate 3,381 of JARJDS010035344.1, read as the reverse complement.
GTTTTTCTACCTTTTGACTCATACAAAAATTTCTGAAACAAAAGAATCTACAATCAATAATCACAATCTTTATAAATACAAAAAGACTATACAAGCATTTATCACTGTTACCACAATTTCACTTTTACAAACAAAACCAAAATAATCACGAATTACTCACAACGATTATTACTACAACAATCAACCATAAAACCATTTGATTAAAACTTTGAATGTATAAACCAACGTTGTGAAATAAAACAATGATTAATGTTCACTAAACATGCGCAAATGACTCATGGTACATCCATGTTTTACCTGCAAGTCAAGCAAAGTTCAAGAGATGAACCCCTATGACTAACAAAACGTAACTAATTGTAGCGTAAACAAAAAAGGAATAAAGAAATAGTACTTTCGTTGGGTGCAACGACAACAATGACAGGTTCGTCGGCCTTGTCATTTATTTCTTCTCTAAACACCGTAAATAACTAACAAAACAAAGGTGGTTGCGACGTGTAGCTGATCAAAACGTAGTCGCGGATAGTCGTAATTGAAATCGGAATACAGAACATGAACGACAGAATCGAATAATAACGGGGATTAATTCGGGTCATCGACACTACACTACATCATTTTAACCTTAAAAGTTTAACAATTTCAACCATTTCAACAACGTAGACTAATTTTAATAAACATATTTTCCACGTGTAAAGCAAAATCTCGATTTTTCGTTAAGGTCAATCGAGCAATGACGAATTACAAATTCAAGGATGTCATAATTTTGAGGTTAAATGTTTTATAAGAAATAATTACTATGTGATGTGAGTTTGTGTTAGAAATACAAAATGAGGATGGAATGCCCCACAAACAATTGACAATCGCGTGGTCGGCGTGTTACAAACATACATCTTAACCAACGCAATTTATTAACATCTACAAATCCATATGATTTGTACATAGAAAATATCGGTTTACAATTTACAACTCCATATTTTACAAGTGAAGTTAAGTTGTAACTTCTAACACATCGAGACCTTGAAATGAATATAGGCCAACGAAAATAGGACGCACAATGTGCACGAAGGGAATCAATCGCTCGTCATTTGTTTCGCTAACAAAGTGATACGCACACGATTGCAAGCGAGTGATTCGCGTGCAAATGGCAGACAAATTGCAGCGTTTGCTGAGCGTTACGCCTCGTGTAAGGTATTTCCTGTCGCCAACGATGCCGGACACCACATACCACATGCAATGTTTTTTAATGGCGTCCGTGTGAGAGTTAAAGAAAACGAAAATAACTACTTACGTTTATACTGTTTTATAAAAAGCACCTCACGATGAGCTCTCCGAACAAACAATCTATCGACGAATCAATTGACTACGAGACTCAAACTCACTAACAGTTCTGCGTTGTGCGGGGAGACGCAAAATGAATGACTGGCGCTGCTGGCGGCTCGGACGGCAGGTCGCGACTTGGTAAGAATGTGTGCGTCGTGTGTGTGCAGCGACTTGCGACAACGTTTGCGTGAAATTGCACTACTTCGGTGGCGGCTGTTGAGTAAATGACCGTCGTATCGTGCCGCCGGTGTGTGGTATGAGTGGGGTAGAAAGATTGTGTTGGTACGCCTGACGCACGGCTTCCTGTGTACGTTGACTAGATGCGCATGCGCTCAACCTGTCTTCGAATATCTTCGACACTGTTGCACAAGGTAGCCGTGTCTTGCTCGCACTCAACACTTAAGCGGAGAAGGAAAAGAGATGGGTATACGCTAAAAAAGAAACAAAAATGCAAATGGCCGTTATGACTTGTCGACAAACCGGAATCGATCACCGCCATTGGAAAAGTGGTGTCGCCCAGTGTCGCCGAGAATTACGTACCGATGTGGCGCGTGTTTCGAATAAGTCGTTTGCGGGGTTGATGATGGTTAGCGATGTCTGATTGAGTTTGTTGAGCTTGGTGAACTCGAATCACGAACGATTGGGGTAGACTCGGTTTCGATGGTGTGGGAAGCCAACGAATACACTGTACAATTTATACAAAACTGCTAAACTGATACAAAGGGACAACAGAAAAAAACGTGCGTTTTCTATTTGAATATTTTTGATCGATTGTCAACAAAACAAATGTGTTTATGTCCGCTGGATTTGACAGGAGTAAGCCGTCTAAGATGTAGATGTGGTGTTACAATTTTACAAACGCAAAGAACTTTAAGTGCATCAGTACCCATGTAAAGAAATTCATTGTCACAAAATAAAGTTATTTATAGATTTACAACCTTTACAACTGTTTATCAGTTTACAAATACTGACAAACATATATTACAACTGCGCATTAATTCAATTTCTCAACAATGATTAAGCGATAATTAAAATACACAACACGTGTATTGCACAATTACCCCTGTTGAAATAAATATTATTATAATACTAACTGATTCACGTGTATAATTACAATACAAACTAATTAATCTTTTTTTTCGATTTTAGCCTAACTATATGCAACACACAACACAATAAAAGTTACAAAATGTATTTCTAGTGATTTCTAGTCACAAATTCACAAATATATTCCTATTTTCCTGTTCTGCCCAACTCGCAACTTGTCAAGTCAAAACGGTCATAACTGGTCATAACAAACATAACCTTCAACTAATTCCATTTACTTATTTTCATTAGTTTTGCCTGTGAGTTTTGCAAACAAACACCTTCAAAATGTATGTATTACATTTATTAAAACTATTAAAAATAACAATATTCAATTCTTTTAGGAATCCAATGGGTGATCGTTATAATATTAACAGCCAGTTAGAACATTTACAATCAAAATGTATTGGTACTGGCCAGGCAGACACAACTAAATTTGAATGGATGGTAAATCAACATCGAGACAGTTGTTCTAGCTATTTGGGCCACCCAGACCTACTAAACTATTTTGCAATAGCCGAAAATGAGTCAAAAGCTCGCATTAAGTTTAATTTAATGGAAAAAATGTTACAACCATGTGGCCCACCACCAGATAAACCTGATGATAATTAGTTATTTATAATTAATAATTTAAGTAATTAAAAGAAAAGCATCTGAATTTGACACAAAATTACAACACTTTATTACAATTCTTACTATTACATCTTAAAATAATACATTTGGCTACATTATAAACAAAATACAACAGAAATTGTAAGTATAAGACAAAAGTATGCATACATTCTATTAATAATTTGGGTGCAAACACTGACCAAACAAATAAATGACCTCGATTAATGTAAATGACAATATAAATAATCAAGAGTATAAATATTTTATAACAAAATATCAATTTCCATATAATTTTGCTATTGTTTACAACAAAAATTGGTTTGTCATTTCTGAAAAACTGACTATAATTAAACAGTAACAGTAAAC